>JAGIQG010000042.1:3439342-3464342 GCA_024679065.1 Sphyrna mokarran | reverse complement strand
TGTCGAGAGAGATCAACTCAATGCGAGGTAGGGTCCATTCAAAAGTCTGACGGCAGCAGGGAAGAAGCTGTTCTTGAGTCGGTCAGTACGGGACCTCAGACTTTTGTACCTTTTTCCCAATGGAAGAAGGTGGAAGAGAGAATGTCCGGGGTGTGTGTGTGGTGGGGGGGTCCTTGATTGTGCCGGCTGCTTTTCCCCGAGGAAGCGGGAAGTGTAGACAGAGTCAGTGGATGGGTTTGCGTGATGGGATTGGGGCTACGTTCACGATCCCTTCTGCGGTCTTGGGGCAGAGCAGGAGCCCAGACCGAGCTGTGATACAACCCAGAAAGGATGCTTTCTATGGGGCGTCTGTAAAAGTTGATGAGAATTCACTTGCCCTCCCCAAAGAAACAACCTTCATTCTCCCTGTGCTGGCGTGGGTTTTCTCCGGGAGCTCCGGTTTCCTCCCACATCCCAAAGATGCGCTCTTAGGCTGACTGGCAGAACAAATTCTCCCTAAATTGTCTCAAATTTGGTTTTTAATCCATAGATCTATAAACATGGACAGGGATCGCGGGTAGAGGTGGGAACATGGGGGTGGCGGCGCGGGCTCGTTGGGCTGAAGGGCCTGTTTCCCGCGCTGTTTTGTTCTTTGTCCTTGGTAACTGCCCCTCCTCAGCTCTATGCATGGGCAGCAACGGTGGGTTAGCACTGCTGCTTCATGGTCCTGTGTTCAATTCCCGGTTCGGGTCACTGTCTGTGCAAACCTGCACAGTCTCCTCGTGTCTGCATGGGTTTTGTCTAGGCGCTCCGGTTTCCTCTCTCAGTCCAAAGCCGTGCGGGTAGGTTGTTTGGCCGTGCTAAGAAATTGCCCCTTAGTGTCCGGGGGTGCGTAGGTTAGAGGGATTAGTGGGTATAATATGTAAGGATATGGGGATAGGGACCTGGGTAGGATTGTGTTCGGTGCAGACTCGATGGGCTGAAGGGCCTCTTTCTGCACTGTAGGGTTTCTGTGATTCTGTGCATGGTCGCACTTGGGTGCCAGTTAAAACACTCCAATTTCTAGAACAAAAATTAAGCAGGCATGGGGTGGGAGTCAGAGGGTCTGGGGTAGGCTCTGCCATGGAATCTCACAGTGCAGAAGAGGCCCTTCAGCCCATCAAGCACGCAGCAACCCATGAGAAATACCCATCTATTCCCAGGACTTGTCCCATGGCCCCGAATGTTACAACGTGCCAAATGCTCATCCAGTTATTTGATAAAGCATCCCACCACCCGCCCCAGGCAGCGCATTGCAGACCCTCACCGCCCTCTGGGTAAACAAAAAGTCTCTCCTCACGTCCCTCCCACCCCTCAGCTTGAACCTGCGTCCCCTCGTGACTTCAACTCAGGTGAACAACAGACGCTCCCTGTTCCTGCCCCTCATAATCTCGTGCATCTCGATCAGGTCCCCCCCCCCCCCCACACAACCTCTCTTCGCAACTTAAATATCCCATCCCAGTTTGCATCCTGGTGAATCTCCCTCTGCACCCCCTCCAAGTGTCAAGGGAGAGAAACAGAGTTCTGTGAAACCCTTCTTCTGATCTTTGAAGGTTCATACACTTTGTATTTGTAAGAGGAAACAATACTGCAATCTCTGACTCTGTCAAATTGCCCTATCTCTCTTGATGATAGCAAGCTTTACCCACGATCCTGAGTGCAGAAGGAGGCCATTCTGCCCATCGAATCTGCTTCTACTCCAGGACAGAGCATCTAGGCCCACTTCCCTGTAACCCAACGCATTTTATCCCACTAATACCCCTAACCTACACATGTTGGAACTGTGGGAGGAAACCAAAGTACCTGGTAGAAGATCATGCAGACATGGAGAATAAATATCCCATGTAGTCTTGATGAACAGAGGGATCTTGGTGTGTTTGTGCATAGATCCCTGAAAGTAGGCAGTCAGGTCGAGAAGGTTGTTAAGAAGGCATATGGAGTCTTAGCTTTTATTGGTAGGGGGATTGAATTTCGGAGCCGCAACGTCATGTTGCAACTGTACAAAACTCTAGTGCGGCCGCACTTGGAGTATTGTGTGCAGTTCTGGTCCCCGCATTATAAGAAAGATGTGGAGGCTTTGGAGAGGGTACAGAGGAGGTTTACCAGGATGTTGCCTGGTATGGAGGGCAGGTCTTATGAAGAGAGGCTGAGGATTTGAGGTTGTTTTCGTTAGAAAGGAGGCGGCTAAGAGGGGACCTGATCGAAACATATAAGATGATTAGAGGTTTAGATAGGGTGGACAGTGATAGCCTTTTTCCTAGGATGGAGAAAGCTAGCACGAGGGGACACAGCTTTAAATTAAGGGGTGATAGTTATAGGACGGATATCAGAGGTAGGTTCTTTACCCAGAGGGTGGTTCGGGAGTGGAATGCCATGCCTGCTGCAGTTGTAGATGCGCCAAGTTTGGTGGCGTTTAAGAGGTTAGTTGATAAGTATATGGAAGAGAAGGGAATGGTTTAGTATGGAGGGGCATTGCTTTTTATTTGGTCGGCGCAACATCGAAGGCCGAAGGGCCTGTTCTGTGCTGTAATGTTCTATGTTCTATGTTCTAATATGCAAACTCCATTCAGGCAATCACCTAAGACTGGAATTGAAAACAAATCCCTAGCGCTGTGAGGCAGCAGCACTAACCACTATGCCGCCCTGAAGCTTGCTCCACTGTAAATATGATTATGTTGATCTGATTGTGGAATGATTTACATCCAATTTGGGATGGTACTCAAGATTTGTTGCTGTTGTCCTCTTTGGTAATGGAGGTTGCGGTGGGGGTATGCTGTTTAAATGACCCCTGTTGATAATTAGTTCAACTGCCACGATACAACTACGGCAGAGTGTGGGTGGATAGAGTTCAGGATGAAGACAATGGTTAAGCAGACTGCACTGTTCTGGAGACAGTCAAGTTAATTAAATATTTTCACATGTTCAGTATTCTCTGACAATTCTTTAACACTTCTCATTAGGGGGATTGAATTTCGGAGCCGCAATGTCATGTTGCAACTGTACAAAACTCTAGTGCGGCCGCACTTGGTAGTTGTGTACGGGTTCTGGTCCCCGCATTATAAGAAAGATGCGGAGGCATTGGAGAAGGTGCAGAGGAGGTTTACCAGGATGTTGCCTGGTATGGAGGGCAGGTCTTATGAGGAGAGGCTGAGGATTTGGAGGTGTTTTCGTTAGAGAGGAGGCGGCTGAGAGGAGACCTTATTGAAACATATAAGATGATTAGAGGTTTAGATAGGGTGGACAGTGATAGCCTTTTCCTAGGATGGAGAAAGCTAGCACGAGGGGACATAGCTTTAAATTAAGGGGTGGTAGTTATAGGACGGATGTCAGAGGTAGGTTCTTTACCCAGAGGGTGGTAAGGGTATGGAATGCCCTGCCTGCTGCAGTTGTAGATGTGCCAAGTTTGGGGGCGTTTAAGAGGTCCGTTGATAGGATATGGATGAAAAGGGAATGGTTTAGGTTAGAGGGTCATTGCTTTTTCTTTACTGGTCGGCGCAATATCGAGGGCCGAAGGGCCTGTCTGCGCTGTAATGTTCTATGTTCTTCAGAACTGCAGAGTCTTTTAATCCCTTTCCGTAGCCCCTTCCGTCACATCTCCTTTAAAGCTTATTTTAATATCGCAAGCGGGCTTACGTTAGCACTGCAATGAAGTTACAATGAGAATCTCTCAGTCCCCACACTCCTATTCGGGGTTACACTGAGGGAGAATTTAGCACGGACCCAATCCACCCTAACCCAGCACGTCTTTCGGACTGTGGGAGGAAACCGGAGCACCCGGAGCAAACCCACGCAGACACGGGGAGAATGTGCAGAGTCAGCACAAACAGTGACCCGAGCCGGGGATTGAACCGGGGCCCTGGCGCTACAAGGCAGCAGTGCTAACCCACTGTGCTGTCCCAATTTATTTACCACGCAGGCAAAGAGTTTACCTATAACGAGAGAAAGGAGCACAATTTTATCCATCCTCTGATTTGATTTATTATTGTCACGTGAATTGGGATACAGTGAAAAGTATTGTTTGTTTCACGCTATACAGTCAAAGCATACCATCATCGAGAAGGAAAGGAGAGGGTGCAGAACCTAGTGATATGATTTACATAGAATGTGGAACAGCACAGCACAGTACAGGCACTTCGGCCCCTCGATCTTGTGCTGAGCTCTGTCCGAGCCCAATATCAAGCTATCCCACCCCCTATCATCCTGGTGTGCTCCATATTTGTTATCCAATAACCGCTGATAGTGGAGTGTCCGACTCCGCGCTGACGCAAGGCAGTCTATTCGACGCCCCAACCCTTCTCTGAGTGAAGAACCCACCTCGGACATCCCTCCTATATAAGGGCGGCACAGTGGGTTAGCACCGCTGCCTCACAGCGCCAGGGACCCGGGTTCGATTCCCGGCCTCGGGTCACTGCCTGTGTGGAGTCTGCACGTCTCCCCGTGTCTGCGTGGGTTTCCTCCCACAGTCCAAAAACGGCATGTTAAAAATTGCTTAGTGTCCTGATTTGTGTAGTTAGAGGTAAAATGTGTAGGAATATGGGGGTAGGGCCTGGGGGGATTGTGGTCGGTGCAGACTCGATGGGCCGCCTCTTTCTGCACTGTAGGGTTCTATGATTCTATATCTCCCACTGTGAACCTTGCTAACACCTACATTCAGCTGAGAAAATAGATTACCTGTAGGCGAGCCTGGATTCCCCACTCCATGCTGTGTTGGCTGGCCACGGGTCCCCTCCTGTGTCCTTTCAGCGTGCTGCAGCCCCTCTCCAGTCCTCCACTGTATCTTATGCCTCCAGTCCCACTGGAACGCATGGGAGCCATCAGTCAGCAGTATAGGGCTGGACATATAGGCCTGGGTCCTGGTCAAGCGCTGACTCACAAGGTGCCCTGGCCGTCCTTTCTGCACCACAGGTATTTATATTCTATATCTCCGTCCCCCCTTATTTCCTCGCAGTTAGGTGGACATCAGTCAGTATTCACCATCAGAAGGCCCTCCCGGAATTATTATTGGACCACCTGTGTGTGTGGGGTTACTCCACTATTGTTTTTTGGACACATCAGTCATGGGGTAGGGTGCTAGGGAGGATCCAACATCAGTCAGTCCTGGGGTAGGCACCTGTTAGGGAGGGAGTTCCGACATCAGTCCTCTAGCACAGTTGTTAGGGAGGGAGCCCATCAGTCAGTCCCCAGTAGGTATTTAGGGAGGGAGTGGATTATTATTGGACATCAGTCAGTCCCAGGTTGCTGTTAGGGAGGATTGTTATTGGACATCAGCAGCTGGGGTAGCACAGTGCGATTGTTATTGGACATCAGTCAGTGGCGCCAAGAAGAGTTTTGTTAGACATCAGTCAGTCCCCATGTGTGGGGTAGGTACACCCACAGTGCTGTTAGGAGGGAGTTCCAGGATTGTTATTGGAATCAGTCAGTCCCGGTTGCAGAGGATTATTGGACTCAGTCAGTCCCAGGTACACCACAGGCTGTTGGGGAGTCCAGGATTGTTATTGGACATCAGTCAGTCCCAGGTACATCCACAGTGCTGTTAGGGAGGGAATCAGTCAGTGTGTGTGGGGTAGGTACACCCACAGTGCTGTTAGGGAGGGAGTCCAGGATTATTATTGGACATCAGTCAGTCCCGTGTGTGGGGTAGGTACACCCACACTGCTGTTAGGGAGGGAGTTCCCGGAATTGTTATGGACATCAGTCAGTCCTGTGTGTGTGGGGTAGGTACACCCACAGTGCTGTTAGGGAGGGAGTCCAGGATTATTATTGGACATCAGTCAGTCCCATCACAGTCCCCAGTGTGTGTGGGGGTAGGTACACCCACAGTGCTGTTAGGGAGGGATTCCGGATTGTTATTGGAATCAGTCAGTCCCTGTGTGTGGGGTAGGTACACCCACAGGGTTAGGGAGGGTCCAGGATTGTTATGGACATCAGTCAGTCCCTGTGTGTGGGGTAGGTTACACCCACAGTGCTGTTAGGGAGGGAGTTCCAGGATTGTTATTGGACATCAGTCAGTCCCCGTGTTGTGGGGTAGGTACACCACAGTGCTGTTAGGGAGGGAGTTCCAGGATTGTTATGGATAGTCAGTCCCGTGTGTGGGGTAGGTACACCCACAGTGCTGTTAGGGAGGAGTTCCGGATTGTTATTGGACATCAGTCAGTCCCTGTGTGTGGTGGTAGGTATCACCCACAGCGCTGTTAGGGAGGGAGTCCAGGATTTTATTGGACATCAGTCAGTCCCCGTGTGTGGGGTAGGTACACCCACAGTGCTGTTAGGGAGGGAGTCCGGGATTGTTATTGGCAGTCAGTCCCTGGTGTGGTAGGTACAGCCCACAGTGCTGTTTTGGGGTTTAGGTGTGTGTTGTTCTGGATTGTTATTGGAATCAGTCAGTCATGTGTGTGGGGTAGGTATACCACAGTGCTGTTAGGGAGGGAGTTCAGGATTGTTATTGGACATCAGTCAGTCCCTGTGTGTGGGGTAGGTATACCCACAGGCTTAGGGAGGGAGTCCGGGATTGTTATGGACATCAGTCAGTCCCCGTGTGTGTGGGGTAGGTACACCACAGTGCTGTTAGGGAGGGAGTTCCGGTATTGTTATTGGACATCAGTCAGTCCCCGTGTGTGTGGGGTAGGTACACCCACAGTGCTGTTAGGAGGGAGTTCTGGGATTGTTATTGGACTCATCAGTACCGTGTGTGGGGTAGGTACACCCACAGCTTAGGGAGGGAGCAGGATGTTATTGGACATCAGTCAGATGTGTGTGGGTAGGTTACCCACAGTGCTGTTAGGGAGGGAGTTCCAGGATGTTATTGGACATCAGTCAGTCCCCGTGTGTGGGGTAGGTACACCACAGTGCTGTTAGGGCGAGTTCCAGGATTGTATTGGACATCAGTCAGTCCCTTGTGTGTGGGGTCGGTACACCCACAGTGCTGTTAGGGAGGGACAGGATTGTTATTGGACATCAGTCAGTCCGTGTGGGGGTAGGTATTGTAGGTGGTCAGGGACATGGGGAGGGAGTTCAGATTGTTATTGGACATCAGTCAGTCCCCGTGTGTGGGGGTGGTACAACCACAGTGCTGTTAGGGAGGGAGTCCAGGATTGTTATTGGACATCAGTCAGTCCCGTGTGTGGGGGTAGGTACACCACAGTGCTGTTAGGGGGAGATCCAGGATGTTATTGGACATCCAGTCAATGTGTGGGAGGTAGGCACAGGATTGTTAATGACATCAGTCAGGGTAGGTTCCGGGATTGTTATTGACATCAGTCAGTCCCGGTGTGTGGGGGTAGGTATACCACAGCGCTGTTAGGAGGGGAGTTCCAGGATTGTTATTGACATCAGTCAGTCACTAGGGTATCCCACATGCTGTTAGGAGGGAGGGATTGTTATTCATCAGTCGTGTGTAGTGTAGGTACACCACAGTGCTGTTAGGGAGGACCATCAGTCAGTCCACTGTGTGTGGGGTAGGTACACCCACAGTGCGTAGAGGAGGAGTTCCAGGATTGTTATGGACATCAGTGTTTGTGTGGGGTAGGTACACCCACAGTGCGTTAGGGAGGGAGTTCAGGATTTTTTGGACACAGTCAGTCCCCTGGGGTAGGTACACCCACAGTGCTGGTAGGAGGGAGTTCAGGATTGTATTGGACATCAGCAGTCCCGTGTGTGTGGGGGGTAGGTACACCCACAGTGCTGTTAGGGAGGGAGTTCCAGGATTTTATTAGGACATCAGTCAGTCGTGTGTGTGGGGTGTGTGTGGGGTATTGGACATCACAGTCACACAGTAGTGCTGTTAGAGAGGGAGTTCCGGGATGTTATTGGACATCAGTCACTGTGTGTGTGGGGTAGGTACACCACAGCGCTGTTAGAGAGGGAGTTCCGGGTTATTGGACATCAGTCTGCCCCTGGGTGGGTACACTGTGCTGACAGGTTCCAGGTGAGGGGGTGAGGCGGTTAGGGTGGGAGGGAATGAATCAAAACATCGCTTCCCCGGAGCGGCCTTGGCAAAACACCCTGTGTGGAAACTGCGGTGAATTTCATTTCGCACCTTTGCAGAGAACACTGAAGGGAAAGGCAGACAACAGAGTGAAACCTTAGACCAGAGCAGAGATGATTGTGTTGTACAATCATAGAAAAACTACAGCACAAACGGGCCTTTGGCCCACAAGTTGCACGATCATATCCCTACCTACTAGGCTTATCTATAACTGGTCACCTCACTATAGGAAGGATGTGGAAGCTATTGAGAGGGTGCAGAGGAGATTTACAAGGATGTTGCCTGGATTGGGGGGCAGGCCTTATGAAGATAGGTTGAGGGAGCTGGGACTCTTCTCCCTGGAGAGATGTAGGTTGAGAGGCGACTGATAGAGGTTTATAAGATGTTGAGAGGTATAGATAGGGTGGATTCTCAGAGGCTATTTCCCAGGGCTGAAATGTTCACTACGAGAGGACACAAATTTAAGGTGCAGGGAAGCAAATACAGAGGAGATGTTAGGGGTAAGTTTTTTCATTCAGAGGGCGGTGAGTGAATGGAATCGGCTGCCGTTGGAGGTGTTGAGGCAAACTCACTGGGGTCTTTTAAAAGACTTATGGATGAGTATATGGGATCTAATGGATAGGGGGTTATAGGTAGGTCTGTGGATTGGTAGGTATAGATGTGATCGGTGCAACTCGTGGGCACGAAGGGCCTGTTTGTGCTGTAATGTTCTATCCCCTCAACCCCATTAAGTCCCGTGTACTTATCCAGAAGTCTCTTAAAAGACCCTATCGAATTTGCCTCCACCGACAGCAGCCGATTCCACTCACCCACCACCCTCTGAATGAAAAACTTACATCTCCTCTGTCTACCCCCCAGCACCTTAAACCTGTGTCCTCTCGTAGAGACCATTTGAGCCCCGGGGAAAAAGCCTCTGAGAATCCACCCTATCTATAACTCTCAACATCTTATACACCTCTATCAGGGCCCCTCTCATCCTTCGTCTGTCCAAGGTTGAGGAGCTTGCTCTCTTCTATCCTTGTAAAGCATGCCAACCAATCCAGGCACCATCCCTGTGCTTCCTCCGCTGGGCTGACAAGGTTCGACATGCTCGCATTCCTTTCGCTTGGGATGAGGCTGACTGTAGGCCCCGGTGTGCAGGGAATGTAGCCTCGGCACAAGCCCGGACACAAAAAGGGCTTGCCAAGGCGGTTGCAGATCTGTACAGGTATCTCTGACTCAGCACTGAGGCGCGGTGACGGCTGATCTGCGATGGAACGCCCTGCGGTGGGGTTAGCTTCACCCCGGAAGGCCGTACTGTTTACAGCCTGAGGAATAAGCCATTCGGCCCCTGCTGGTGTTCCTGTACCGCGCCGCTCCCCCCTTCGTCACCCACCTCTCCGCCATCATTGTATCCTCTTATTCTTTCCCCCCTCCTGCTACGTTCACTGTATCTATATTCTTTATTTCAACCACTTGCTGTGTCAGGGACTCCCTCGCTCTTTCTTCTCTCTGTGAGCGAGTCCCCCTGTGAGAGCGAGTCCCACATTCTCCCCCTGTGAGAGCGAGTCCCACATTCTCCCCTGTGAGAGCGAGTCCCACATTCTCCCCTGGAGAGCGAGTCCCCATTCCCCCTGTGAGAGCCCACATTCTCCCCCTGTGAGAGCGGTCCACATTCTCCCCACTCATCCCCGTGGGAACGAGTCACATTCTCTTACTCCCTCTGTGGGAGTGAGTCCACATTCTCCCCCACTCATCCTCCCGTGGGAACGAGTCCCACATTCTCTCTCACTCCCTGTGTGGAAGCGAACCCACATTCTCTCCCACTTCCCCATGTTATTTCGACTGACATCCAGTAACAACCTTGGAAACTTTTGTGGTTAATGATGCAAATTATCAATGCTCGAACAAGTGGATAAAGAGGAAAAGAGATGCCTTTTGCAAGACTCACTTTTGATGTATTTTTTCAAAGTTTGTTTGTTTGTATTGCAAGTAGTTAACACTGCAATGAAGTTACTGTGAAAATAGTTGCCACACTCCTGTTTGGGTTACACTCAGGGAGAATTTAACACGGCCAATTCACCCTAACCAGCACATCTTTCAAACTGTGGGAGGAAACTGGAGCATCTGGAGAAAACCCACACATACATGGGGAGAATGTGCAGACTCCGCACAGACAGTGACCCAAAAGCTGGGAATTAAACCCTAGTCCCTGGCGCTGTGGGCAGCAATGCTAACCCACTGTGCCACCTCATGGCGCGTATATTGAGATACGGAGAAGGAATTGTTTCTTGCGTGCTATACGGACAAAGCATACTGTTCATAGATACATAGATCGGATTTATTATTGTCACATGTATTGGAATACAGTGAAAAGTGTTGTTTCTATACAGACAAAACATACTGTTCATAGAGTACATAGATTTATTACTATCACACATTGGGGATACAGTGAAAAGTATTTTTCTTTCATGCTGTACAGACAAAGCATACCATTCCATAGAGTACATAGATTTGATTTATTATTGTCACATGCATTGGGATACAGTGAAAAGTATTGTTTCTTGCGCGCTGTACAGACAAACATACTGTTCATAGAGTACAGAGGGGCAAAGGAAAGGAGAGGGTGCAGAATGTAGTGTTACAGACACAGCGAGGTTGTAGAGAAAGATCAACCATTCAAACGTCTGACAGCAGCAAGGAAGAAGCTGTTCTTGAGTCAGTCGGTAAGTGACCTCAGACTTCTGTATCTTTTTCCAGCAGGAGAAGGTGGAAGAGAGAATTTCCCGGGGGCGTGGGGGGCGGTCCTTGATTATGCCGGGATGCTTTCCCCCGAGGCAGCGGGAAGTGTAGACAGAGTCGATGGACGGGAGGCTGGTTTGCGTGATGGGATTGGGCTACATTCATGACCTTTTGGAGTTCCTTGCGGGTCTTGGGCAGAGCAGAGCCCAGACCAAGCTGTGATACAACCCAGAAAGAATGAAAGGAAGATGACAGCATTGGAATAGTTTAGAGAGTCATAAGATTGGTTCTATTGGTCGGCGCAACATCTAGGGCCGAAGGGCCTGTACTGGCTGTAATGTTGTACGTTCTAGAGTTGTGGCTGAGAGTGGCTTTCAATCCGGATTTTATGGATTGACATGAGGGCAGTGATTCTCCGGCCCCGCCGGCGACTGGATTCTCCAGTCCCGCTGCAGCGAGCCAGCTGGCCAATTCTCCGCCATGGTGGTAGGATAGGAAAATCCTTCCTTAGGTGAACCCCCGTCCCCAGGGTGAAAAGCCTGTGTCTCTGGGTTGCAAGGACAGAGTCTTTGGTGCTTTTCCTCCACGCTTACGATGAGTTCAATACCTTCGAGAAGAAAAGTGATTGTGGAACGCAGACCTCGTGTTGAAGGTAGGCAGCAGTCATGTTCATTGTTGGTGAGCGGTTTCACTTTGCATCTCAGCGCCGACGTCCAAACGGTTAAACTCCAGAGTTACGCCCTGTTGTGGGAAGTGGGCAGAGTACAGGAGACAGTCTTGTTTATAGTCTCCACCGCTGTAATTGAGAGCAGCGGTTCTATTTAAAGATTCCAGGTGTGTGTCTTTTATTTAAAAGGAGCGACACCTCCCAGTTAGCCTTATTGACATTCTTCTCCTGTGTGCCTCCCATTGCTCACGTAATCCCTGCAGTGCAGGAGGCCATTCAGCCCCGTCGAATCTGCACTGACCGCAATTCCATCCAGGCCCTGTCCCCATAACACTCATATTTACCCTAGCCAATCCTCAGGACACTAAGGGACAATCTAGCACGGTCAATCCACCCTAACCTGCACGTCTTTGAACACGAAAGGCCAATTTAGCCAATCCATCAACCTACTCATCTTTGGAGACAGAGAGATGTCCATAAATATGCAGGTTAGGGTGGATTGGCCATGCTCTAAATTGCCCCCTTAGTGTCCAAAGATGTGCAGGTTAGGGTGGATTGGCCATGCTCTAAATTGCCCCCTTAGTGTCCAAAGATGTGCAGGTTAGGGTGGATTGGCCATGCTAAATTGCCCCCTTAGTGTCCAAAGATGTGTAGGTTAGTAGATTGGCCATGCTAAATTGCCCCTTAGTGTCCAAAGATGTGTAGGTTAGGGTGGATTGGCCATGCTAAATTGCCCCCTTAGTAAAGGTTAGGGTGGATTGGCCATGCTCTAAATTGCCCCCTTAGTGTCCAAAGATGTGCAGGTTAGGGTGGATTGGCCATGCTCTAAATTGCCCCCTTAGTGTCCAAAGATGTGCAGGTTAGGGTGGATTGGCCATGCTCTAAATTGCCCCCTTAGTGTCCAAAGATGTGCAGGTTAGGGTGGATTGGCCATGCTCTAAATTGCCCCCTTAGTGTCCAAAGATGTGTAGGTGTGGTGGATTGGCCATGCTCTAAATTGCCCCCTTAGTGTCCAAAGATGTGTAGGTTAGGGTGGATTGGCCATGCTAAATTGCCCTTAGTGTCCATAAATATGCAGGTTAGGGTGGATTGGCCATGCTCTAAATTGCCCCTTAGTGTCCAAAGATGTGCAGGTTAGGGTGGATTGGCCATGCTAAATTGCCCCTAGTGTCCAAAGATGTGCAGGTTAGGGTGGATTGGCCATGTTAAATTTCCTTAGTGTCCAAAGATGTGTAGGTTAGGGTGGATTGGCCATGCTAAATTGTCCCTTAGTGTCCAAAGATGTGTAGGTTAGGGTGGATTGGCCGTGCTAAATTGTCCCTTAGTGTCCAAAGATGTGTAGGTTAGGGTGGATTGGCCGTGCTAAATTGTCCCTTAGTGTCCAAAGATGTGTAGGTTAGGGTGGATTGGCCGTGCTAAATTGTCCCTTAGTGTCCAAAGATGTGTAGGTTAGGGTGGATTGGCCGTGCTAAATTGTCCCTTAGTGTCCAAAGATGTGTAGGTTAGGGTGGATTGGCCGTGCTAAATTGTCCCTTAGTGTCCAAAGATGTGCAGGTTAGGGTGGATTGGCCGTGCTAAATTGTCCCTTAGTGTCCAAAGATGTGTAGGTTAGGGTGGATTGGCCGTGCTAAATTGCCCCCTTAGTGTCCATAAATATGCAGGTTAGGGTGGATTGGCCGTGCTAAATTGTCCCTTTAATATCCACAGCAGCACGGCGGTTAGCACTGCTGCCTCACAGGGACCTGGGTTTGATTCCTGGCTCGGGTCGCTGTCTGCGTGGAGTCTGCACGTTCTCCCCGTGTCCTCCGGGTGCTCCCAAAGACGGGCTGGTCAGGGTGGATTGGGCCGTGCTAAATTCTCCCTCGGTGCAACCCGAACAGGAGTGTGGGGGATTTAAATGACTTCATTGCAGTGTTAATGCAAGCCAACTTAGTACACAAACTTGAAGAAGAAAACTGTAAAGGGGGGTAACAGTAGCTGGACAGGGCTGTGGGTTCCCATAAGATTGTGACAAGCACAATAAATCAGTGCGAACCCTTCGCCAAAGCTTACTGAACTGGTAAAGCTAGTTAGCTGTGACAAACACAAGCAAAGGCAAAAGGGAGGAAAAAAAAGCATTGATATCTAATTGAAGAATGGTGCTAACAGGTTTTGCCATTAATTATTGACGATAACAAGGTTACAGAGAAACGAATTAGAATCTTAATTGCCAGCGGGATTCCTGGTGGGAATCTATTATGCAAACTACACTATGCAAGTTAACGGGGAAAAGAAAAACAGGAAAGTTTCAGCAGGTCCGACAGCATCTGTGTGCAGAGAGAGACGAGAGTCCGGCCTTCCAAAACTGGATGACTCCCCGTCAAATCATCCAGACTCAACACTGGCTGTCTCTCTCTCGCTCTCTCCGCACAGAAGCCATCAGACCTGCTGTGATTTTCCAGTACTTTGTTTGCGATCCGTAGCGTTTTTGCATTGATCGGGGCGTGTTGATGTTTTATTATTTAAGAGCTGGTTAATAATTCCTTTCTTCCCTGCAGTTTTGCGCGCGGTTATTTTAAATGGTTGGTGTTACGGCGAAATGAAGTTAAAATCCTCTCTCCAGAGAGAGAGATGATTTTTCTGGAGGTGTTTTTTTTTTTAGCCGGCTGTTTTAGTGTGTGCCAACGCCTGCGTGGTTACCCAGCCCTGCGTGCCTGTGAGCTGGTGGGGTGGTAAAGAAGTGGTGTGCTGGGGGCAAGGCAATGAAACCTCAGCCCTGGCACTGTGTAACTGATGATGTTAACGTAAAATAGCTTATGTTTTTAATAAAGTAATTGATTAAAAAAGAATTAACTGCATGAAATGTGTCAAATTGTCACTTTCTTTGTTCGTGTCTCGAGTAGGCTGATGTTAACACCGCAATGAAATTACTGTGACAATCCCCAAGTCAACACACTCCTGTTTGGGTTACACTGAGGGAGAATTTAACATGGCCAATCCACCCTAACCTGCACATCTTTGGACGCCAAGGGGCAATTTAGCACGGCCAATCCACCCTAACCTGCACATCTTTGGACGCCAAGGGGCAATTTAGCACGGCCAATCCACCCTAACCTGCACATCTTTGGACACTAAGGGGCAATTTAGCATAGCCAATCCACCCTAACATGCACATCTTTGGATGCCAAGGGGCAATTTAACACAGCCAATCCACCCTAACCTACACATCTTTGGACACTAAGGGACAATTTAGCACAGCCAATCCACCCTAACCTACACATGTTTGGAAACCAAGGGGCAATTTAACACAGCCAATCCACCCTAACCTACACATCTTTGGACACTAAGGGACAATTTAGCATAGCCAATCCACCCTAACCTACACATCTTTGGAAACCAAGGGGCAATTTAGCATAGCCAATCCACCCTAACCTATACATCTTTGGACACCAAGGGGCAATTTAGCATGGCCAATCCACCCTAACCTACACATCTTTGGACACCAAGGGGCAATTTAGCATGGCCAATCCACCCTAACCTGCACATCTTTGGACACCAAGGGGCAATTTAGCACGGCCAATCCACCTATCATATTAAGAACATGGAAGGGGAAGCCATTCAGCCCCTCTAACCTCAGTGAGATTGTGGTTTCAATCACCTGTGTCCTAACTCCATTACCCTGTTGCCCTGTAAACCCCAATCACCTGTGGCTATCTCCAGCTACCTGTCCACTTGTAAAAACCTCAGCCCCTTTTCTTGAAAGAATCATAGAATCGCTACAGTGCGGAAGAGGCCATTTGGCCAACTGAGTCTGCACTGACTCTCTGATCGAGTATATTACAAAGGCCCTCTATCACCAGCCCACCCACACTGCTATCCCGCAGAATCCCACACACTTCCCATGGCTCACGCATCCTAACCCACACGTCTTTTTAACTGTGGGAGGAAACCCACGCAGACAGTGACCCGAGCTGGGGATCGAACCCGGGTCCCTGGCACTGTGAGGCAGCAGTGCCAATCGCGCTGTACGGTCGCTTGCTTGTTCAATTCTCTGCAGCCAGATCTCTACTTCACTGCACTTTGTCTTGGTGAGTCGGAAAGGTAAAGATTATTGGCCATTGCTCACACCCACTGGGTGAACATAGAACATTACAGCACAGAACAGGCCCTTCGGCCTTCGATGTTGCGCCGACCAATATAAAAAGCAATGCCCCTCCAAACTAAACCATTCCCTTCTCTTCCATATACTTATCAACTAACCTCTTAAACGCCACCAAACTTGGCGCATCTACAACTGCTGCAGGCAGGGCATTCCACTCCCGAACCACCTCTGGGTAAAGAACCTACCTCTGATATCCGTCCTATAACTATCACCCCTTAATTTAAAGCTGTGTCCCCTCGTGCTAGCTTTTTCCATCCTAGGAAAAAGGCTATCACTGTCCACCCTATCTAAACCTCTAATCATCTTATATGTTTCGATAAGGTCCCCTCTTAGCCGCCTCCTTTCTAACGAAAACAACCTCAAATCCCTCAGCCTCTCTTCATAAGACCTGCCCTCCATACCAGGCAACATCCTGGTAAACCTCCTCTGTACCCTCTCCAATGCCTCCACATCTTTCTTATAATGTGGGGACCAGAACTGCACACAATACTCCAAGTGCGGCCGCACTAGAGTTTTGTACAGTTGCAACATGACGTTGCGGCTCCGAAATTCAATCCCCCTACCAATAAAAGCTAAGACTCCATATGCCTTCTTAACAACCTTCTCGACTTGACTGCCTACTTTCAGGGATCTATGCACATATACACCAAGATCCCTCTGTTCATCAAGACTATTAAGAATCCTACCATTAGCCCTATACTCTACACATTTATTATTTCTGCCAAAGTGCATTACCTCACACTTTTCCACATTAAACTCCATTTGCCACCTCTCGGCCCAGCTCTGCAACTTGTCCAAGTCTCTCTGCAAACTATAACACCCCTCTTCACTATCTACCACTCCACCGACTTTAGTGTCATCTGCAAATTTACTAATCCATTCTTCAATACCCTCATCCAGATCATTTATAAAAATTACAAACAGCAGGGGCCCCAAAACAGACCCCTGAGGTACGCCACTTGTCACCGAACTCCAAGATGAATATCTCCCATCAACCACCACCCTCTGTCTTCTATCTGCTAGCTAAAGACAGCAGAGTTCCCCCCGAAAGGGGACAGATGGGTTTATCTGTTAACGACAATTGATGATAGTTGTCACCGTTACGGGGATTCGCTCTCAATCCCAGATTTAATTCACTGGATTTAATTAATTGCATTTGGCCCACAGCGCCAGGAACCTGGGTTTAATTCCAACCTTGCGTGGATTCTGTGCAGCGTCTGCACATTCTCCTCTATGTCTCTGTGGGTTTCCTCTCAGTCCCAAAGATGTGCGGGTTAGGTGGATTGGCCGTGCTAAATTGTCCTGTAGTATCCAAAGATACAAAGAACAAAACAGCACAGGAAACAGTCCCCCCTAACCTGTACACAGACTATTTGATGGGCAACACGACAGCTCAGTGACTATCGCTGTGCTGTGCAGATTTGGGGCCTGTCTCTGTGGGAGTTTGCGCATTCTCCCCGTGCTTGCGTGGGTTTTCTCCGGGAGCTCCGGTTTCCTCCCACATCCCAAAGATGTGCTCTTAGGCTAATTGGCAGAACAAATTCTCCCTAAATTGTCTGAAATTTGGTTTTTAATCCATACATCTATAAACATAGACAGGGATCACGGGTAGAGGTGGGAACATCGGGATGGCGGCATGTGCTGGTTGGGCCGAAGGGCCTGTTTCCCGTGCTGTTTTGTTCTCTGTTGTTCTCCGGCTGATGCAAATCCTGCTGAGAAAGTTAGCCAGCAGAGGGAAGCAGGCCACAAGCGAAGGTATACCATCAGGATGAATGTACTCAGTGAGCTGGAGATGGGCTACAGACACCAACACAGAAAATATACAGGAGAAATCCAACAGGCAAACCAGGACAATGCTACCTCTGCAGGAGGGTTGAAGCCGAGGGAGCGCCGTACTGTGGGAGGGTCAGTGCCGAGGGAGTGCCGCACTGTGGGGAGGGTCGGTGCCGAGGGAGCGCCGCACTGCGAGGGTCGGTGCTGAGGGAGCGCCGCACTGTGGGGAGGGTCGGTGCTGAGGGAGCGCTGCACTGCGAGGGTCGTGCTGAGGGAGCGCCGCACTGCGGGAGGGTCGGTGCTGAGGGAGCGCCGCACTGTGGGGAGGGTCGGTGCTGAGGGAGCGCCGCACTGTGGGGAGGGTCGGTGCGAGGGAGCGCCACACTGCGGGAGGGTCGGTGCCGAGGGACGCCGCACTGCAGGGGGTCAGTGCCGAGGGCGCCGCACTCTGGGGAGGGTCGGTGCCGAGGGAGCGCCGCACTGCGGGGAGGGTCTGGTGCCGAGGGAGCGCCGCACTGTGGGAGGGTTGGTGCTGAGGGAGAGCCGCACTGCGGGAGGGTCGGTGCCGAGGGAGCGCCGCACTGTGGTGTTAGAAGTATCAACTTCCAAAAGTTCAGTTTACTTACTTAGTGTGACAAGTGTGGCTTACATTAACACTGCAATGGAGTTACTGCGAAAGTCCACCAAACCCCTATTCAGGTTACACTGAGGAAGAATTTAGCACGGCCCAATCCACACTAACCAAAGAACAAAGAACGAAGCACGGGAAAACAGACCCTTCGGCCCAACGAGCCCGCGCTGCCACCTTGATGTTCCCACCTCTATCCGCGATCCCTGTACTCAAAAAATCCAAGAGCAGCCCTTGCACGACCCATCGCGTGTATGCCCCTTGTTAGACAACAAGGTGGACCAAAGCATCTGTAGGATAAAAACAAGTACATCGATATCATCATCTATTTACACACTTCCCAGGGACTCCCAAGGCTCATGATCCCTATTTTAAATCAGTTTTCTATATCCCTCCATTCCCATTCTGTTCATGTGCCAATCTAAGTATTTCTTAAATAACTCCAGAGTACCTGCCTCCACCACACCCGGCATGTCTTTCGGACTGTGGGAGAAACCGGAGGAAACCCACGCAGACACGGGGAGAATGTGCAGACCCCACACAGACAGTGACCCGAGCTGGGAGTCGAACTCGGGTCCCACTGTGCTACCCATTCGACAGAACATTTGTGCTGACTATTTTACTCTGAACCCGTGAATCGATGGGGAACAAAGAATTAGAAATGGAAGGGGAGATTCTGCATGTGTGTCTGTGTCTGTCTGCGTGTGTGTGTGTCTGTGTGCGCGCGTGTGTGAGTGCGCACGCACGCGTCTGTGTGTGTGTGCGCGCGTGTCCATGTGTGAATGTGTGTCTGTCTATCTGTGTGTGTATCTGTCTACGTGTGTGTGTCTGTGTGTGTATCTGTGTGTCTGTCTGTGTCTGTGTGTGTGTCTGCATGCGTGTGTGTGTGTCCTGTCTGTCTGTCTGTGTGTTGTCTGCTGTGTGTGTCTGTCTGTCTGTCTGTCTGTCTGTGTGTGTGTGTCTGCGGGTGTGTGTGTCTCGGGTGTGTGTGTGTGTGTGGTCTGCGGGTGTGTGTGGTCTGGGTTGTGTGTGTCTGCGGGGTGTGTGTCTGCGTGTGTGTGTGTGTGTGTATGTGTGTCTGCGTGTGTGTGTCTGTCCACCTTCCCCTGCTGTCAATCCCGTCTCCCCTGGGTGGGTGGGGAGGGTGCGGTGCAGACTGGGAGCCGGGTGGGGGGATGATAGTGCGGGAATCCTGGGGTGTTAGGGGAGAGTTCTGATCACAGATGGGGAGGCAGGCCGGTGGGAGGAGGGAGGAATCAATCCGTCACAAACCAAAGCAGATGGCGTAGATGTTTCCAGGATTAGATCACCACATACACACCCTTGGGGAGCTGATCAAAAGAGGAAGACACAGGCAAAACACTCACCCAGCTTCCCGGAGAGTCACTGCCTGCGGAATGACACAGGAGGGAGATAATAAGGGAGTACAGCTACAGGGAAGAGGGGTGCGAGCTGGCATCCTGGGAGCAGAGAGGGCAAAGGAGAGGTTTAAAGGAGGCGTACAAAAAGTCAGGAGATTTTTACAAGTGAATGAATAAATCAAGGAAGGAACCAGAGTGGGGACACAGAGAGAAGACAATCAGGAAGAGGAGCGGGGGCAGGGGGAAAGGAGGATTTTGACTCAAACGCAGCAAACTTCAACAGGGGAAACCTTCAATGGTACGCATTGTAGAATACTGCAGATTCAGCCCATCGAGTCTGCACTGACCACAATCCCACCCAGGCACTATCCCCATAACCCCATGCATTTACCCTAGCTAGTCCTCCCCAACACTAAGGGACAATTTAGCACAGCCAATCCACCCTAACCCGCACATCTTTGGACACTAAGGGACAATTTAGCACATCCAATCCCCCCTAACCTGCACATCTTTGGACACTAAGGGACAATTTAGCATGGCCAATCCACCTTAACCTGCACATCTTTGGACACTTAGGGACAATTTAGCATGGCCAATCCACCCTAACCTACAGATCTTTGGACACTAAGGGGCAATTTAGCATGGCCAATCCACCCTAACCTACACATCTTTGGACACTAAGGGACAATTTAGCACGGCCAATCCACCCTAACCTGCACATCTTTGGACACTAAGGGGCAATTTAGCATGGCCAATCCACCCTAACCTGCACATCTTTGGACACTAAGGGACAATTTAGCATGGCCAATCCACCATAACCTGCACATCTTTGGCACTAAGGACAATTTAGCACGGCCAATCCACCCTAACCTGCACATCTTTGGACACTAAGGGACAATTTAGCCGGCCAATCCACCCTAACCTGCACATCTTTGGACACTAAGGGACAATTTAGCATGGCCAATCCACCCTAACCTGCACATCTTTGGACACTAAGGGACAATTTAGCATGGCCAATCCACCCTAACCTGCACATCTTTGGACACTAAGGGACAATTTAGCATGGCCAATCCATCCTAACCTGCACATCTTTGCACACTAAGGGACAATTTAGCACAGCCAATCCACCCTAACCCGCACATCTTTGGACACTAAGGGACAATTATCATGGCCAATCCACTTAACCTGCCCAAGTTTGGGCACTAAGGGGCAATTTAGCACAGCCAACCTGCATATTTTTGGACACTAAGGGACAATTTAGCATGGCCAATCCACCTAACCTACATAGCTTTGGACACCAAGAGGTAATTTAGCATGGCCAAACCATTTAACCTACATATCTTTGGACACCAAGGAGCAATTTAGCATGGCCAATCCAACCTAACCTGCACATCTTTGGACACTAAGGGACAATTTAGCATGGCCAATCCACCTAACCTACATAGCTTTGGACACCAAGAGGTAACTTAGCATGGCCAAACCACTTAACCTACATATCTTTGGACACCAAGGAGCAATTTAGCATGGCCAATCCAACCTAACCTGCACATCTTTGGACACTAAGGGACAATTTAGCATGGCCAATCCATCTAACCCGCACATCTTTGGACACTAAGGGACAATTTAGCATGGCCAATCCACCTAACCTACATATCTTCGGACACCAAGAGATAATTTAGCATGGCCAAACCACCTAATCTATATATCTTTGGACACCAAGGAGCAATTTAGCATGGCCAATCCACCCTAACCTGCACATCTTTGGACACTAAGGGACACTTTAGCATGGTTAATCCATGTAACCTACACATCTTTGGAGTGTGGGAGGAAACCGGAGCACCCGGAGGAAACCCATGCAGACACGGGGAGAATGTGCAAACTCCACACAGACAGTGACCCAAGCCAGGAATCGAATCCAGATCTCTAACGTTATGATGCAGCAGCAGCACTAACCCACTGTGTCACCATAGTACTACAGAGATTGAGAAATGGGGACCCATGGGATAGCTCTTGCAAGGGCTAGCAGGCGAACAACGGGTTGAATGGTTTCCTCCCGCACTATCGCGTTCTGTAATCACAGTATTGTCAGTCTCAGTGCCGGTGGGGGGTGTGTGGACATGTTTGAACGGTTTGCCTTTGAGTGGTTTAGAGAAAACACTTGTAAGAATGGGGCGAGGAAGGGTGTGAGGGGAATGTGAGGGGTGAGGGGGGTGTGAGGGGTGAGGGGGGTGGGGTGGGTGGGGGGGGCGTGGAGGAGTGGGGTGTAAGTAAAATTTAGGACAGAATTTCTCCTCTGGCCTGTGGCTACGCCTGTGAAGAAGGGCGTGGGAGTGATGTCCCGTGGGTGGGGAGGGGGTTCAACACGTCGAACCCAGCTGCGATGCCCGCTGTAGCCAAACAGCCAACGCGCACACAAGACTGAGATTGCAGGGGTGAGGACAAGCTACGGAAAAGTTTCAAAGGGGAGGTTGTGGTAGAGGGTTGGTTGGCAGTGAGGAGAGGTGTTAGAATTGTAAAAGTTACCGAACTTCGATTCCTGGTCTAAAAGAGGGTGGTGAATTAACTCGGTGCTGCCTCACAGCGCCAGGGCCCGGGTTCGATTCCCGGCTCAGGTCACTGTCTGTGTAGAGTCTTGAAGGGGAGATGCTGGGATGGGCACGGTGAGAAGACTCACAGCACCAGCTTGAAGTCCAGCAGGTTTATTTAGCAGCGCACTGCTTTCGGAGCACTGCTCCACTCAATTGCATGTTCTCCCCATGTCTGCATGGGTTTTCCCCAGGTGCTCCGGTTCCCGCCCACACTCCAAAGATGCGCAGGTTAGGGCGGATTGGCCATGCTAAATTGTCCCTTAGTGTCCAAAGATGTGCAGGTTAGGGGGATTGGCCATACTAAATTGTCCCCTAGTGTCCAAAGGTGTGCGGGTTAGGGTGGATTGGCCATGCTAAATTGTCCCTAGTGTCCAAAGGTGTGCGGGTTAGGGTGGATTGGCCATGCTAAATTGTCCCTTAGTGCAATTGGCTGTGTGTCCAAAGATGTGCAGGTTAGGGTGGATTGGCATGCTAAATTGTCCCTTAGTGTCCAAAGATGTGCAGGTTAGGGTGGATTGGCCATGCTAAATTGTCCCTTAGTGTCCAAAGATGTGTAGGTTAGGGTGGATTGGCCATGCTAAATTGTCCCTTAGTGTCCAAAGATGTGCAGGTTAGGGTGGATTGGCCGTGCTAAATTGTCCCTTAGTGTCCAAAGATGTGTGGGTTGATTGCTAAATTGTCCTTAGTGTCGCCATGCTAAATTATGTCCAAAGATGTGGGTTAGGGTGGATTGGCCATGCTAAATTGCCCCTTAGTGTCCAAAGATGTGTAGGTTAGGGTGGATTGGCCATGCTAAATTGCCCCTTAGTGTCCAAAGATAGATGTGGATTGGCCATGCTAAATTGTTAGTGTCCAAAGATGTGCGAGCTAAATTGCCCCTTAGTGTCAAAGATGTGCAGGTTAGGGTGGATTGGCCGTGCTGAATTGTCCCTTAGTGTCCAAAGATGTGCAGGTTAGGGTGGATTGGCCGTGCTAAATTGCCCCTTAGTGTCCAAAGATGTGCAGGTTAGGGTGGATTGGCCGTGCTAAATTGCCCCTTAGTGTCCAAAGATGTGCAGGTTAGGGTGGAGCAGTGCTCCCAAAGCTCGTGCTACCAAATAAACCTGTTGAACTTTAACCTGGTGCTGTGAGACCTCTCACTGTGCAGACGCTGCACATGCTCCCCATGTCTACATGGGTTTCCCCCGGGTGCTCCGGTTTCCACCCACAGTCCGATGGTTAGATGCTCAATTCTCCCTCCCTGAACAGGGGCGATTTTCACAGTAACTTCACTGCAGTGTTAACATAAGCGGACTTGCGACACTTATAAGTAAACTGTAAAAAGTGGTGGGTTTCGACTGGGATGCAAGTGGACTGGGAAAGGAGGGATTGTTAATTTGGTGATAGCCACTGACCCCTGCTGGAAAGTAGCAATAAAATACTGAATGACTTTTGGGTGGTTTTTTTTTGATATTTATATTCTGATATTATAACATTATTAGAAACACAATAAAAAACTACAGCACAATACAGACCCTTCAGCCCACAAAGTTGCATCAAATATGCCCTACTTTAGAAGTTACCAGGCTTATCTATAATCGTCTATCTTACCAAGTTCCACGTACTTATCTAAAAGACCCTATCAAATTTGCCTCCACCAGCACCGACGGCAGCCAATTCCACTCACCCACCACCCTCTGAGTGAAAAACGTACCCTTGACACCTCCTCTGTACCTACCCCCCAGCACCTTAAACCTGTGTCCTCTTGTAGAAACCATTTCAGCCCTGGGAAAAAACTTCTGGGAATCCACTCTATCTATACCTCTCAACATCTGATAAACCTCTATCAGGTCACCTCTCATCCTTCGTCTCTCCAAGGAGAAAAGACCGAGCTCTCTCAACCTATCCTCATAAGGCCTGCCTCCCAATCCAGGCAACATCCTTGTAAATCTCCTCTGCACTCTCTCAATAGATTCCACATCCTTCCTGTAATGAGGCGACCAGAACTGAGCACAAGTGGGGTCTGACCAGGGTGTTATAAAGCTGCAGCATTACCTCCCGACTCCCAAACTCAATCCCTCGATTGATGAAGGCCAGTACACCACACGCCTTCTTAACCACATCCTCCACCTGCGAAGCTGATTCGAGCATCCTATGAACTCGAGATCTTCCACACTGCACTTACCCTTAATATTTTAGGCCGCCATCCTATTTGACCTGCCAAAATGAGCCACCACACGCTTGTATGTCTCCCACGAGCCGGGTAGATGGTCCATACCCCGCTTCTATCTACCACAATACCCCCAATTCCATCCGCTACTCACCCCCACCCCCCGAACCGCTCACATATTGTCCCAGACCCCACCCCACACCGAGCCCTTCAATTGAGGTGCATCTGATTTAAGAGAGGATCAGTCTGGGCACTGGGCTCTCCCCACCCTCACACAATACCACCCCCACACCCAATGTCCCTCCGCAAAACGCCCCCCACACCCAATGTCCCTCCACAAAACGCCCCCCCCACACCCAATGTCCTCCACAAAAATGCTCCCCTCACACACAATAACCCCCCCACCCAATGTCCCTCCATAAAATGCTCCCCTCCCACACACAATATGCTCCCCTCACACAAGGCCCCCCCACACACATACCCCTCACACACAATATGTCCCCTCACACAAAATATGCTCCCCTCAAACAAGGCCCCCCCCCACACACGATCCCCTCCAACACAAGGCCCCCCCACAACCATACCCCTCACATACAATATGCTCCCCTTACACAGCCCCACACACAAAATATGCTCCCTCAAACAAGGCCCCCCCCACACACAATACCCCTCACCCACAATATGCCCCTCACACAATGCCCTCCCCACAAACACATGCCCGCCTCACACAATACCCCCCCCTCACAGGCTCTCTTCCCCCCCACTCCCTCCCTTACACCATCCTTCTCCACACACCCCCATCAAACCCTCTCCCCCCCCAACTCGCCCACCAACGCCCCCTCCCCCAACTCGCCCTCCAATTCCCCCCCCCCCCAACTCGCCCTCCAACACCCCTCCCCCCCAACTCGCCCTCCAACAACCCCCCCCCCCCAACTCGCCCTCCACACACCCTTCCCCCCCCAACTCGCCC
>JAGIQG010000042.1:3431842-3434342 GCA_024679065.1 Sphyrna mokarran | reverse complement strand
AGTGTAGACAGAGTCAGTGGATGGGTTTGCGTGATGGGATTGGGGCTACGTTCACGATCCCTTCTGCGGTCTTGGGGCAGAGCAGGAGCCCAGACCGAGCTGTGATACAACCCAGAAAGGATGCTTTCTATGGGGCGTCTGTAAAAGTTGATGAGAATTCACTTGCCCTCCCCAAAGAAACAACCTTCATTCTCCCTGTGCTGGCGTGGGTTTTCTCCGGGAGCTCCGGTTTCCTCCCACATCCCAAAGATGCGCTCTTAGGCTGACTGGCAGAACAAATTCTCCCTAAATTGTCTCAAATTTGGTTTTTAATCCATAGATCTATAAACATGGACAGGGATCGCGGGTAGAGGTGGGAACATGGGGGTGGCGGCGCGGGCTCGTTGGGCTGAAGGGCCTGTTTCCCGCGCTGTTTTGTTCTTTGTCCTTGGTAACTGCCCCTCCTCAGCTCTATGCATGGGCAGCAACGGTGGGTTAGCACTGCTGCTTCATGGTCCTGTGTTCAATTCCCGGTTCGGGTCACTGTCTGTGCAAACCTGCACAGTCTCCTCGTGTCTGCATGGGTTTTGTCTAGGCGCTCCGGTTTCCTCTCTCAGTCCAAAGCCGTGCGGGTTAGGTTGTTTGGCCGTGCTAA
Organism: Sphyrna mokarran; assembly: GCA_024679065.1. Lineage (NCBI taxonomy): Eukaryota > Metazoa > Chordata > Chondrichthyes > Carcharhiniformes > Carcharhinidae > Sphyrna > Sphyrna mokarran. The sequence continues at coordinate 3,433,708 of JAGIQG010000042.1, read as the reverse complement.
GAAATTGCCCCTTAGTGTCCGGGGGTGCGTAGGTTAGAGGGATTAGTGGGTATAATATGTAAGGATATGGGGATAGGGACCTGGGTAGGATTGTGTTCGGTGCAGACTCGATGGGCTGAAGGGCCTCTTTCTGCACTGTAGGGTTTCTGTGATTCTGTGCATGGTCGCACTTGGGTGCCAGTTAAAACACTCCAATTTCTAGAACAAAAATTAAGCAGGCATGGGGGTGGGAGTCAGAGGGTCTGGGGTAGGCTCTGCCATGGAATCTCACAGTGCAGAAGAGGCCCTTCAGCCCATCAAGCACGCAGCAACCCATGAGAAATACCCATCTATTCCCAGGACTTGTCCCATGGCCCCGAATGTTACAACGTGCCAAATGCTCATCCAGTTATTTGATAAAGCATCCCACCACCCGCCCCAGGCAGCGCATTGCAGACCCTCACCGCCCTCTGGGTAAACAAAAAGTCTCTCCTCACGTCCCTCCCACCCCTCAGCTTGAACCTGCGTCCCCTCGTGACTTCAACTCAGGTGAACAACAGACGCTCCCTGTTCCTGCCCCTCATAATCTCGTGCATCTCGATCAGGTCCCCCCCCCCCCCCCCCCACACAACCTCTCTTCGCAACTTAAATATCCCATCCCAGTTTGCATCCTGGTGAATCTCCCTCTGCACCCCCTCCAAGTGTCAAGGGAGAGAAACAGAGTTCTGTGAAACCCTTCTTCTGATCTTTGAAGGTTCATACACTTTGTATTTGTAAGAGGAAACAATACTGCAATCTCTGACTCTGTCAAATTGCCCTATCTCTCTTGATGATAGCAAGCTTTACCCACGATCCTGAGTGCAGAAGGAGGCCATTCTGCCCATCGAATCTGCTTCTACTCCAGGACAGAGCATCTAGGCCCACTTCCCTGTAACCCAACGCATTTTATCCCACTAATACCCCTAACCTACACATGTTGGAACTGTGGGAGGAAACCAAAGTACCTGGTAGAAGATCATGCAGACATGGGAGAATAAATATCCCATGTAGTCTAGATGAACAGAGGGATCTTGGTGTGTATGTGCATAGATCCCTGAAAGTAGGCAGTCAAGTCGAGAAGGTTGTTAAGAAGGCATATGGAGTCTTAGCTTTTATTGGTAGGGGGATTGAATTTCGGAGCCGCAACGTCATGTTGCAACTGTACAAAACTCTAGTGCGGCCGCACTTGGAGTATTGTGTGCAGTTCTGGTCCCCACATTATAAGAAAGATGTGGAGGCATTGGAGAGGGTACAGAGGAGGTTTACCAGGATGTTGCCTGGTATGGAGGGCAGGTCTTATGAAGAGAGGCTGAGGGATTTGAGGTTGTTTTCGTTAGAAAGGAGGCGGCTAAGAGGGGACCTAATCGAAACATATAAGATGATTAGAGGTTTAGATAGGGTGGACAGTGATAGCCTTTTTCCTAGGATGGAGAAAGCTAGCACGAGGGGACACAGCTTTAAATTAAGGGGTGATAGTTATAGGACGGATATCAGAGGTAGGTTCTTTACCCAAAGGGTGGTTCGGGAGTGGAATGCCCTGCCTGCAGCAGTTGTAGATGCGCCAAGTTTGGTGGCGTTTAAGAGGTTAGTTGATAAGTATATGGAAGAGAAGGGAATGGTTTAGTATGGAGGGGCATTGCTTTTTATATTGGTCGGCGCAACATCGAAGGCCGAAGGGCCTGTTCTGTGCTGTAATGTTCTATGTTCTATGTTCTAATATGCAAACTCCATTCAGGCAATCACCTAAGACTGGAATTGAAACCAAATCCCTAGCGCTGTGAGGCAGCAGCACTAACCACTATGCCGCCCTGAAGCTTGCTCCACTGTATAATATGATTATGTTTGATC
>JAGIQG010000042.1:3405689-3431742 GCA_024679065.1 Sphyrna mokarran | reverse complement strand
GGCCGACAAAAAAGTTCGATCTTGACATAATCCCAGCCTCGTTTCGAATGGATAAACTGAAAACGACCCCTCGGCTAGGTGCGCTCCCCCATATGAGAGAAGAAAAGATTGTAAAACTCCAGTTGTTTTACTGGGGAGAAGAGAGGTTCTTTGAGGTCTTTATGGGAGCACATGTACTGAAAAAAAAGGCGGTCTACAAGAAAAAAAGAACTTAATCTGTGGAGAGGGGGCATCCGCCAAAGTATTGTACTTCAAGCCTTTCATAATGGGGAACATGGGGTCGCCGTCGTCTCATTTTCGCTTCCTACCTCGGCGTGCCCTCGACCCTATGACTGCCACTGGCCTCCACCCTAACCTACACATCTTTGGACTGTGGGAGGAAACCAGAACACTGGGGGAAACCCACTTGGACATAGAAACTAGAAGCAGGAGGAGGTCATTCAGCCCTTCCAGCCTTGCTACACCATTCACTATGACCATGTCTGATTATCAAATTCAAGATCCTGATTCTCCCCTGGGTACCCAGTGACCCAAGCAGGCAATCGAACCCTTGTCCCTGGCGCTGTGAGGCAGCAGTGCTAACCCTGTGTTGGGTGTGGGTTGGTGTGGGGGTGTTGTTGGGGTGGGGTTGGTGTGGGGTGTTCTGTGCCCATTCATCCCAGCCGGGAATCGAACCTGGGATCCTGGTGCTCTGAGGCAGCAGTGCTAACCTGCTGTACCCAGTTACCCAAGCCAGGAATCGAACCCGGGTCCCTGGCACTCTGAGGCAGCAGTGCTAACCTGCTGTACCCAGTTACCCGAGCCAGGAATCGAACCCGGGTCCCTGGCGCTGTGAGGCAGCAGTGCTAACCCGCTGTACCCAGTTACCCGAGCCAGGAATCGAACCTGGGTCCCTGGCGCTGTGAGGCAGCAGTGTGTGTGTTGGGGTGTGGGTTGGGTGTGGGGGCGCTAACCCGCTGTACCGCCACCGCGCCGACGATTTTGTCACTCGTTTCGGAGTCGAGTTAAAATTCTGGGCTTTACGAGTCGAGTTTCAGATGCTGGTGAGTGATCCTCGCCCCTGACCTCGTGGATGAGTGAGTGAGTTGTGTTGTGGGATTGAACGGGTTATTAGACGGGGCGTCGCCGATCCAGGGAAGTGACTGTAAATTCCTTGGCCCTTGCTGAGTGATGTGTTTGCGGGGTGTTGGTGTATCGTGTGTCTGTGAGCAATGGAAACGGTGCGTGCTTTGGGCGCAGGGCGTGTCTCTGCGTGAAAGCCTGAGGCCCTTCGGCCATCTTATGTCCCAGCCGCCAGTCTCTCCCTCTCTTCGCCTTCCTCTTTCTCTCTCCAAGATATTCGTTGTTGCTTTGAGAGTTGCCCTCGTGCCTCACGCCCGTTAGTGTACACTTAAACTGGACAGCTCAGTGACTATCACTGTTTGCTCGCAGATACGCGGATTTGGGCTGAGAGTTTGCCCGTGGGTTTTCTCCGGCTGCTCCGGTTTCCTCCCAAAAGCGTGCTCCTAGGCTGATCGGTGTTAACAAATTGTCCCTAAATTAGTCTTCCCTCAATCTTCCCCAATAGGAGTAGACAAAGGTCATAGATAGAGGAGGGCACTCACACTGTTAAAATGGACAGCACGGGCTCGTTGGGCCAAAGGGCCTGTTTCCCGCACTGTGTAGTTCTTTGTGTAATCTGGCTCCACTGCCCTTTCGAGCACTGAGTTTCAGGTCAACACAAATCCCGCCGTGGTAGGATTTAAAATTCATACGCTCCCTGCAGTGCAGGAGAGGCCATTTGGCCCATTGAGTCTGCGCCGAATTTCAGACAGACTATCTTGCCCCCCTCCCCTGCTCTATCCCTGTAATCCCACAGATTTAGCATGGCCAATCCCCCTAACCCGCACATCTTTGGACACTAAGGGGCAATTTAGCACGGCCAATCCACCCTAACCTGCACATCTTTGGACACTAAGGGGCAATTTAGCACGGCCAATCCACCCTAACCTACACATCTTTGGACACTAAGGGACAATTTAGCACGGCCAATCCACCCTAACCTACACATCTTTGGACACTAAGGGACAATTTAGCACGGCCAATCCACCCTAACCTGCACATCTTTGGACACTAAGGGGCAATTTAGCACGGCCAATCCACCCTAACCTGCACATCTTTGGACACTAAGGGACAATTTAGCACGGCCATCCACCTAACCTACACATCTTTGACCTAGGACAATTTAGCACGGCAATCCACCCTAACCTACACATCTTTGGACACTAAGGGACAATTTAGCACGGCCAATCCACCCTAACCTGCACATCTTTGGACACTAAGGGACAATTTAGCACGGCCAATCCACCCTAACCTACACATCTTTGGACACTAAGGGACAATTTAGCACGGCCAATCCACCCTAACCTACACATCTTTGGACACTAAGGGACAATTTAGCACGTCCAATCCACCCTAACCTGCACATCTTTGGACACTAAGGGACAATTTAGCACGGCCAATCCACCCTAACCTACACATCTTTGGACACTAAGGGACAATTTAGCATGGCCAATCCACCCTAACCTGCACATCTTTGGACACTAAGGGGCAATTTAGCATGGCCAATCCACCCTAACTGCATGTCTTTGGACTGTGGGAGGAAACCGGAGCACACGGAGGAAACCCACGCAGACACTGGGAGACTCCACACAGACAGTGACTCCAAGCCGGGAATCAAACCCGGGTCCCTGGCGCGGTGAGGCAGCAGTGCTAACCCTACTGTGCCGCCGTATCGCCAATATTCAAGTCAGTTAACAAAAATCTGGGATTGGAGGCTGGTCTCAGTAACTGTGACCGTGACAACTATCTTCGATTGCTTGTAACAGGCCCGTTCTAGATCAATAATTTGCCTTTTAGGGAAGGAAATGTGTTGTCCCTTACGTGCTCAGGACTACACGTGACTCCAGCCCCCTTCCTTCCCTTCCCTCCCTGTACAAGGGGAAGGCTGGTTGGCTGACAGTAGATATGATGCGCTTTCATAAGCTCCATTAATGAACGCAAAATAGTTTTATGAATAAAAATTGTTAGCCCACCTCGTGGCGACAGTTTGCTCCCTATGTCTGGGGATCTAGGGTACAGTTCCCCATAATTGGATAAGGTGGTCAGGAAAGTGTATGGCACTCCTGCTTCCCCCATAGAAAGCATCCTTTCTGGGTTGTATCACAGCTTGGTCTGGGCTCCTGCTCTGCCCAAGACCCGCAAGGAACTACAAAAGGATTGTGAATGTAGCCCCCATCCCATCCCGCAAACCCCAGCCTCCCATCCATTGACTCTGTCTACACTTCCCGCTGCCTCGGGGGGAAAAGCAGCCGGCATAATCGAGGACTCTCCCCCCAACGCACCCCGGACATTCTCTCTTCCACCTTCTTCTGTTGGGGAAAAGATACAAAAGTCTGAGGTCCCGCACCGACCGACTCAAGAACAGCTTCTTCCCTGCTGCTGTCAGACTTTTGAATGGACCCTACCTCGCATTGAGTTGATCTCTCTCTGCACCCCTCGCTGTGACTGTAACACTACATTCTGCACCCGCTCCTTTCCTTCTCTATGAACGGTATTCTTTCTCTGTGCAGTGCCCAAGAAACAATACTTTTTCATTGAATCCCAGTACACATGACAGTAATAAATCAAATCTATGTGCTCTATGAACGGTTTGGTTTGTATAGCGCACAAGAAGCAATACTTTTCGCTGTATACTAATACACGTGACAATAATAAATCAAATCTCTGTACTCTATGAATGGTATGCTGTATAGCACGCAAGAAACAGAGAGAGAGAGAGACAGAAACAGAGACAGATAGAGAGAGACAGAGAGAGAGAGAGACAGAAAGAGAGAGAGAGACAGAGAGAGAGACAGAAAGAGAGAGAGAGGCAGAGAGAGTATAGAGAGAGAAAAACAGAGAGAGAGAGAGAAAGAGAGAGAGAGAGAGAGTACAGAGAGAGAAAAACAGAGAGAGAGAGAGAGAAAGACAGAGAGAGAAAAACAGAGAGAGAGAGAAAGAGAAAGAGAGAGGCAGAGAGAGACAGAGAGAGAAAAACAGAGAGAGAGAGAAAGACAGAGAGAGAGAGACAGAGAAAGACAGAGAGAGAGAGAGAGACAGAGCGAGAGCGACAGAGAGAAAGAGAGAAAAAGAGAGACAGAAAGAGATAGAGAAACAGAGAGAGAGAGAGAGAGAGAGAGTGCTCTATCTACTCTATGAACAGTGTGCTTTGTATAGCGTGCAAGAAACAATACTTTTCACTGTATCCCAATACAATAATAAATCGATTCAAATTAGAATCTAAAAATTGACAAGTCATGTTGAGGCTGGATAGAACTTCAGTTAGGCCACCTTTGGAATATTGCACTCAGTTCAGATCACCACACTACCTGGAGGTTTTGGAGAGAGTGCAGAAGGGATTTACCGGGATGTTGCCCTGGTTTGGAGGATATTGACTCTGGGAGAGATTGGACAAACTTGGTTTGTTCTTACTGGAACGCCGGAGGCTGAGGGGAGACCTGCTAGAAATCGACAGAATTATGAGAGACACGGACAGAGTGGGTAGTCAAAGAGTCTTTTTTCCCCAGGGTGGAAGTATCGAATACCAGGGAACATAGGTTAAACGTAAAAGGAGCAAAGTTTAAAGGAGAGGCAAGTTTATTTTTACACAGAGGGTGGTATGCGTCAGGAATGCGCTATCCAGGGAGCTGGTGGAAGCAGATAAAATAGCAACGTTTAAGAGGAATCTTGGTAATTACATGAACACAGGGATAGAGGTCGCATAGAAGCAAAGGGGGTGGTATGGCCGCACGGTGGGTTAGCACTGCGGCCTCACAGCACTAAGGACCCGGGCTCAATTCCAGTCTCAGGTCACACTCTGTGTGGGGTTTACACATTCTCCCCGTGTCTGCGTAGGTTTCCTCCGAGTGCTCTGGTTTCCTCCCACAGTCCGAAAGATGTGCAGGTTAGGGTGGATTGGCCGTGCTAAATTGTCCCTTAGTGTCCAAAGATGTGCAGGTTAGGGTGGATTGGCCGTGCTAAATTGTCCCTTAGTGTCCAAAGATGTGCAGGTTAGGGTGGATTGGCCGTGCTAAATTGTCCCTTAGTGTCCAAAGATGTGTAGGTTAGGGCGGATGGCCATGCTAATTGTCCCTTAATGTCCAAAGTGTGCAGGTTAGGGTGGTTGGCCGTGCTAAATTGTCCCTTATGTCCAAATGTGTAGGTAGGGTGATTGCGGCTATGTCCCTTATGTCCAAGTTGTGTTAGGGTGATTGGCCGTGCTAAATTGTCCCTTAGTGTCCAAAGATGTGTAGGTTAGGGTGGATTGGCCGTGCTAAATTGCCCCTTAGTGTCCAAAGATGTGTAGGTTAGGGTGGATTGGCCGTGCTAAATTGCTCCTTAGTGTCCAAAAATGTGTAGGTTAGGGTGGATTGGCCGTGCTAAATTGTCCCTAAGCGTCCAAAGATGTGTAGGTTAGGGTGGATTGGCCGTGCTAAATTGCTCCTTAGTGTTCAAAAATGTGTAGGTTAGGGTGGATTGGCCATGCTAAGTTGTCCTTTAGTGTCCAAAGAAGTGTAGGTTAGGGTGGATTGGCCGTGCTAAATGCGTGGTATTGCAGGGGTGGGGGGAACACGGGTGGAATGATCTTCTGGGAGAGTTGCTGTAGGCTCGATGGGCCGAATGGCCTCCTTTTGCACTGTAGGGATTCTGTCGAAGATGCTTAATTATTCATATCCCAGTAGAACCTCAAATGGCGGGGGGAATTGGAAACAGAAGGATGACGCTCGGGACTCAGAGGGATTGGATATCTCTGTCTGGGGACCCTCGCTCTCTATGTCTCTGTCTCTCTCTCACTTTCCGTGCCAAATGACGAGCTCGGGAAATAGAACCACGCGGCGGGAGAGCAGCAGAGTGTGGCGAACTCTGCGCTGGGGCAACAGACAATAAAATGCCTCCTGGAGAAGCTCTCGGAACCCAGATAGGTCAGTGTGGCCCTTGGGGGTAGACCACCACAGGTCTCTCTATAGTCCATTCCTTCCTACTGCCCCCTCGTTCTGGAGGCAACCCCCCTCCTCCCCCTCCACCAAGCTATCCGTGACTTCTTGGCGTGGCAATGGGATTGCAGTACCCCATTGCCTTGCGTCCTCCCCCCCACCCCGAATCAGCCTGCCCTCCGTCCCTCAGTCCCCACAGGGGAGGTTACTCCGCGATATCACGTTCATTCAGGCCTGTCCGATGATTTGGCAACGATTATTGAGGTGGGGGGTGGGGGGGGGGAGCGGTGGGGTTACTGCCAGCACCTAGTCTGTGGTTGGCACTGCCAAGGGGGGCATTAGCAGGGAATTAAACCCACAGGAAAGGAAGGCGGGGGAATTGTGTTTTTAAAATTCAAAATCAAACAACTTCTGTGTCTTTTTTCGAAGAAAATCTCTGCGAAATTCCTGTTGAATCCTGAGCTCAGTATTCACCCCTCCACCTCTCTCTCTCTCTGTCACTCTCTCTCACTCTCTGTCTTTCTCTCTCTCTCTCTGTCCCTCTGTGTCTCTCTCTCTGTCAATCTCTCTCTCTCTCTCCCTCTCTCTCTCTGTCTCACTCTCTCCCTCTCTCTCTCTCTGTCTCTTTCTCTCTCTCTCTGTCTCACTCTCTGTGCTTTCTCTGTTTCTGTCTCTGTCTCTCTCTCTGTCTCTGTGTATGTGTGTGTGTCTCTCTCTGTCTCTCTATCTGTCTCTCTCCCCCTCTCTGTCAGTGTCTCTGTCTCTTTCTCTCTGTCTCTCTTCCTCACTGTCTCTCGCTCTTTCTCTCCCCCCCTCTCTCTTTCTCTCTCTCACTGTCTCTCTCTCTCTTTGTCTCCCCCTCTCTCTGTCTCGCTCTCTCTCACTCTCTCCCTCTCTCTGTCTCTTGCTCTCTCTCTCTCTGTCTCTTGCTCTCTCTCTCGCCTTCTCTCTCTCTCTCCCTCTCTCTCTCTCCCTCTCTCTCTCCCTCTCTCTCTCTCTCTCTGCTTTTTCTCTCTCTCTCTGTCTCTCCCCTCTCTCTCCCTCTCTCTCTCTCTCTCTCTGCTTTTCTCTCCTCTCTCTCTCTCTCTCCCTCTCTCTCTCTCCCTCTCTCTCTCTCCCTCTGTCTCTCTCTCTCTGTCTCTCCCCCTCTCTCTCCCTCTCTCTCTCTCTCTCTCTGCTTTTCTCTCTCTCTCTGTCTCTCCCTCTCTCTCCATCTCTCTCTCTCTTTGTCTGTCTCTCTCTGTCTGTCTCTCTCTCTCTCTTTCTCTCTCTGTCTCTCCCTCTCTTTCTCACTCTCTCCCCCCTCTCTCCCTCTCTCTCTCTCTCTCTCTCAGGCTGTAGTGAGATTTGAACTTTGTTCTGAATATTTATGATGCCTGGACCCTGGATTAGATTCTGAAGTTACAGTGAGCTGCTCCCGGCTCAGCCTGCAGAAACCGGTTACCAGCTCTGGTGAAGGTTTGAGAGGTCGGGACCACTGGAGAGGAGGAGAAGGAGGCTGAGAGGGGATTTGTTCAGAGGTGTTTAAAATCTGGAGAGACTGGGGCAGATATTGGGATGGAGGTGGAGGTGGGGGTGAGTTTACTACTCCCGCTGCTAGAGAACAGTGCAATATTCCAGCGCAGGAACAGGCCCTTTGGCCCTCCAAGCCTGCACCAACCATGCTGTCCCATAACCCCATGGGCTTACCCTAGCTAGTCCCCCTGACACTAAGGGGCAATTTAGCACGGCCAGTCCACCCTAACCCGCACATCTTTGGACACTAAGGGACAATTTAGCACGGCCAATCCACCCTAACCTGCACATCTTTGGACACTAAGCAGCAATTTAGCACGGCCAATCCACCCTAACCTGCACATCTTTGGACACTAAGGGACAATTTAGCACGGCCAATCCACCCTAACCTACACATCTTTGGACGCTAAGGGACAATTTAGCACGGCCAATCCACCCTAACCTGCACATCTTTGGACACTAAGGGGCAATTTAGCACGGCCAATCCAGCCTAACCTGCACATCTTTGGACACTAAGGGACAATTTAGCACGGCCAATCCCCCCTAACCTACACATCTTTGGACACTAAGGGACAATTTAGCACGGCCAATCCACCCTAACCTGCACATCTTTGGACACTAAGGGACAATTTAGCACGGCCAATCCACCCTAACCTGCACATCTTTGGACACTAAGGGACAATTTAGCAATTTCCAATCCACCCTAACCTACACATCTTTGGACACTAAGGGACAATTTAGCACGGCCAATCCACCCTAACCTACCATCTTGACACTAAGGGACAATTTAGCACGGCCAATCCACCCTAACCTCACATCTTTGGACACTAAGGGACAATTTAGCATGGCCAATCCACCCTAACCTCACATCTTTGGACACTAAGGGGCAATTTTAGCATGGCCAATCCACCCTAACCTGCACATCTTTGGACACTAAGGGACAATTTAGCACTGCCAATCCACCCCTAACTGCATATCTTTGGACTGTGGGAGGAACGGAGCACACGGAGGAAAACCCACGAGACACTGGGAGACTCCCCACAGACGTGAACTCCAAGCCGGAATCAAACCCGTGTCCCTGGCGCGGTGAGGCAGCAGTCTAAACCCTACTGTGCCGCCCGTATCGCCAATATTCAAGCAGTTAACAAAAATCTGGGATTGGAGGCTGTCCTCAGTAACTGTGACCGTGACAACTATCTTCGATTGCTGTACAGGCCCTTCTAGATCAATAATTTGCCTTTTAGGGAAGGAAATGGTGTTGTCCCTTACGTGCTCTAGGACTACACGTGACTCCAGCCCCTTCCTTCCCTTCCCTCCCTGTACAAGGGGAAGGCTGTTGCTGACAGTAGATATGATTGGCGCTTTCCTAACTCCATTAATGAACGCAAAATATTTTATGAATAAAAATTGTTAGCCCACCTCTTGGCGCAGTTTGCTCCCTATGGTCTGGGGATTCTAGGGTTACAAGTTCCCCATAATTGGATCAGGTGGTCCAGGAAAGTGTATGGCACTCCTGCTTCCCCCATAGAAAGCATTGCCTTTCTGGGTTGTATCACAGCTTGTCCTGGCTCCTGCTCTGCCCAAGCCCGCAGGAACTACAAAAGGATTGTGAATGTAGCCCCTCACCATCCCGCAGACCCCAGCCTCCCATCATTGCTCTGTCTACACTTCCCGCTGCCTCGGGAAAAGCAGCCGGCATAATCGAGGTACTCTCCCCCCAACGCGACCCCGGACATTCTCTCTTCCACCTTCTTACTGTTGGGGAAAAAGATACAAAGTCTGAGGTCCCGCACCGACCGACTCAAGACAGCTTCTTCCCTGCTGCTGTCGACTTTTGAATGGACTCCTACCTCAGCTTGATCTGATCTCTCTTCTACACCCCTCGCTGTGACTGTAACACTACATTCTGCACCCTCTCCCTTTTCCTTCTCTATGAACGTTATTCTTTCTCTGTGCAGTGCCAAGAAACATACTTTTTTTCATTGAAATCCCAGACACATGACGTAATAAATCAAATCTATGTGCTCTATGAACGGTTTGGTTGTATAGCGCACAAGAATCAATATTTTCGCTGTAATAACTATACAACGTGACAATATAAAATCAAATCTCTGTACTCTATGAATGGTATGCTGTATATCACGCAAGAAACATGAGAGAGTAGGAGACCAGAACAGAGACAGATAGAGAGAGACAGAGAGAAGAGAGACAGAAAAGAGAGAGAGAGACAGAGAGAGAGACAGAAAGAGAGAGAGAGGCAGAGAGAGTATAGAAGAGAAAAACAGCGAGAGAGAGGAGAAAAGAGAGAGAGAGAGAGAGTACAGGAGAAAAACCAGAGAGAGAGGAGAGAAAGACAGAGAGAGAAAAACGAGAGAGAGAGGAAGAGAAGAGAGAGGCAAGAGGAGACCCAGAGAGGAAAACAGAGAAGAGCGAAAGACAGAGAGAGAGAGACAGAGAAGACAGGAGAGAGAGAGAGACAGAGCGAGAGCGACAGAGGCAAAGAGAGAAAAAGAGAGACAGAAAGAGATAGAGAAACAGAGAGAGATAGAGAAGAGAGAGTGCTCTATCTACTCTTGAACAGTGTGCTGTGTATAGCGCGCAAGAACAATACTTTTCACTGTATATTTGCCCCAATACAATAATAAATCGATTCCAAATTAGAATCTAAAAATTGACAGTCATGTTGAGGCTGGATCAGAAATTCAGTTAGGCCACCTTTGGAATATTTCACCAGTTCAGATCACCACACCTACCTGGAGGTTTTTGGAAAGAGTGGCAGAGGGATTTACTCGGGAATGTTGCCCTGGTTTGGAGGATATTTACTCTGGGAGAGATTGGACCAACTTGGTTTTGTTTCTTACTGGAACGCCGGAGCTGATGGGAACCTGCTAGAATCGACAGAATTTATGAGAGACCGGACAGCGTGGGTAGTCAAAGAGTCTTTTTTTTCCCGCAGGGTGGAAGTAATCGAATACCAGGAACATAGGTAAACGTAAAGGAGTCAAGTTTAAAGGGAAGTAAGTTTATTTTTACACAGAGGGTGGTATGCGTCAGGAATGCGCTATCCAGGAGCTGGGTGGAAGCAGATAACATAAGCAACGTTTAAGAGGGAATCTTGGGTAATTACATGAACACAGGGATGAGGTCGCATAGAACGCAAAGGGGGGTGGGCCGCAATACGGTGGGTTAGCACTTGGCGGCCTCACAGCACCTGTAGGACCCGGGTCATTCCAGTCTCAGGTCACACTCTGTGTGGGGTTTACACATTCTCCCCGTGTCTGCGTAGGTTTCCCTCCGAGTGCTCTGGTTTCCGTCCCACAGTCCCGAAAGATGTGCAGGTTAGGGTGGATTGGCCATGCTAAATTGTCCCTTAGTGTCCAAAGATGTGCAGGTTAGGGTGGATTGGCCGTGCTAAATTGCCCCTTAGTGTCCAAAGATGTGCAGGTTAGGGTGGATTGGCCGTGCTAAATTGCCCCTTAGTGTCCAAAGATGTGTAGGTTAGGGTGGATTGGCCGTGCTAAATTGTCCCTTAGTGTCCAAAGATGTGCAGGTTAGGGTGGATTGGCCTTGCAATTGCCCCTTAGTGTCCAAAGATGTGTAGGTTAGGGTGGATTGGCCGTGCTAAATTGTCCCTTAGTGTCCAAAGATGTGTAGGTTAGGGTGGATGGCCGTGCTAAATTGTCCCTTAGTGTCCAAAGATGTGTAGGTTAGGGTGGATTGGCCTTGCTAAATTGTCCCTTAGTGTCCAAAGATGTGTAGGTTAGGGGGATTGGCCGTGCTAAATTGTCCCTTAGTGTCCAAAGATGTGTAGGTTAGGGTGGATTGGCCGTGCTAAATTGTCCCTTAGTGTCCAAAGATGTGTAGGTTAGGTGGATTGGCCGTGCTAAATTGTCCCTTAGTGTCAAAGATGTGTAGGTTAGGGGTGGATTGGCCGTGCTAAATTGCTCCTTAGTGTTCAAAATGTGTAGGTTAGGGTGGATTGGCCGTGCTAAGTTGTCCTTTAGTGTCCAAAGATGTGTAGGTTAGGGTGGATTGGCCGTGCTAAATGCGTGGTATTGCAGGGGTGGGGGAACACGGGTGGAATGATCTTCTGGGAGAGTTGCTGTAGGCTCTATGGGCCGAATGGCCTCCTTTTGCACTGTAGGATTCTGTCGAAGATGCTTAATATTCATATCCCAGTAGAACGTCAAATGGCGGGGGGAATTGGAAACAGTAGGATGACGCTCGGGACTCAGAGGATTGGATATCCTGTCTGGGGCCCTCGCTCTCTATGTCTCTGTCTCTCTCTCGCTTTCCGTGCCAAATGACGAGCCGGGAATAGAACCACGCGGCGGGAGAGCAGCAGAGTGTGGCGAACTCTGCGCTGGGGCAACAGACAATAAAATGCCTCCTGGGAAGCTCTTGGACCCAGATAGGTCAGTGTGGCCATTGGGTAGACCACCACAGGTCTCTCTATAGTCCATTCCTTCCTACTGCCCCCTCGTTCTGGAGGCAACCCCCGCTCCTCCCCCTCACCAGCTATCCGTGACTTCTTGGCTTGGCAATGGTATTGCAGTCCCATTGCCTTGCGTCCTCCCCCCCACGCCCGAATCAGCCTGCCCTCCGTCCCTCAGTCCCCACAGGGGATGTTTACTCCGCGATATCACGTTCATTCAGGCCTGTCCGAGTGATTTGGCAACGATTATTGGAGGTGGGGGGTGGGGGGGGGGAGCTGGTGGGGTTACTGCCAGCACCTATATGTGGTTGTCACTGCCAAGGGCATTGGCAGGGATTTAAACCCACAGGAAAGGAAGGCGGGGGAATTGTGTTTTTTTAAAATTCAAAATCAAACAACTTCTGTTGTGTCTTTTTTCGAAGAAATTCTCTGCGAAATTCCTGTTGAATCCTGAGCTCAGTGTTCACCCCTCCACCTCTCTCTCTCTCTTTCACTCTCTCTCACTCTCTGTCTTTTCTCTCTTCTCTCTCTGTCCCTCTGTGTCTCTCTCTCTGTACAATCTCTCTCTCTCTCTCCCTCTCCTTTTCTCTCTCTCTCTGTTCTCTTCTCTCTCTGTCTCACTCTCTTCCCCTCTCTCTCTCTCGTCCTCTTCTTTTCTCTCTCTCCTCTGTCTCACTCTCTGTGCTTTCTCTGTTTTCTGTCTCTGTCTCTCTCTCTGTCTCTGTGTATGTGTGTGTGTCTCTCTCTGTCTCTCTATCTGTCTCTCTTCCCCCTCTCTGTCAGTGTCTCTGTCTCTTTTCTCTCTGTCTCTCTTCCTCACTGTCTCTCGCTCTTCTCTCTCCCCTCCCTCTCTCTTTCTCTCTCTCACTGTCTCTCTCCTCTTTGTCTCCCCCTTCTTCTCTGTCTCGCTCTCTCTCACTCTCCTCCCTCTCTCTGTCTCTTGCTCTCTCTCTCTCTGTCTTCTTGCTCTCTCTCTCGTCCTTCTCTCTCTCTCTCCTCTCTCTCTCTCCCTTCTCTCTCCCTCTCTCCTCTCTCTCGCTTTTCTTTCTCTCCTTTTCTCTCCCCTCTCTCTCCCTCTTCTCTCTCTCTCTCTCTCTTTCTTTTCTCTCTCTCTCTCTCTCTCCCTCTCTCTCTCTCCCTCTCTCTCTCTCCCCTCTTCTCTCTCTCTCTGTCTCTCATCCCCCTCTCTCTCCCTCTCTCTCTTCTCTTCTCTCTGCTTTTCTCTCTCTCTCTGTCTCTCCTCTCTCTTCTCCATCTCTCTCTCTCTTTGTCTGTCTCTCTCTGTCGTCTCTCTCTCTCTCTTTCTCTCTCTGTCTCTCTCCTCTCTTTTCTCACTCTCTCCCCCCTCTCTCCCTCTCTCTCTCTCTCTCTCTCAGGCTGTAGTGAGATTTGAACTTTGTTCTGAATATTTATGATGCCTGGACCCTGGATTAGATTCTGAAGTTACAGTGAGCTGCTCCCGGCTCAGCCTGCAGAAACCGGTTACCAGCTCTGGTGAAGGTTTGAGAGGTCGGGACCACTGGAGAGGAGGAGAAGGAGGCTGAGAGGGGATTTGTTCAGAGGTGTTTAAAATCTGGAGAGACTGGGGCAGATATTGGGATGGAGGTGGAGGTGGGGGTGAGTTTACTACTCCCGCTGCTAGAGAACAGTGCAATATTCCAGCGCAGGAACAGGCCCTTTGGCCCTCCAAGCCTGCACCAACCATGCTGTCCCATAACCCCATGGGCTTACCCTAGCTAGTCCCCCTGACACTAAGGGGCAATTTAGCACGGCCAGTCCACCCTAACCCGCACATCTTTGGACACTAAGGGACAATTTAGCATCTTTTGCCTAAGGCCAATCACCCACCTAACCTTTGCACATCTTTGGACACTAACAGGGTCAATTTAGCACGGCCAATCCACCCTAACCTGCACATCTTTGGACACTAAGGGGACAATTTAGCACGGCCAATCCACCCTAACCTCACATCTTTGGACACTAAGGGGCAATTTAGCACGGCCAATCCACCCTAACCTGCACATCTTTGGACATAAGGGGCAATTTTAGCACGGCCAATCCACCTAACCTGCAGGGGCAATTTCTAGGTGATTTTGGACATGGACACTAAGGGCAATTTAGCACGGCCAATCCACCCTACCCTGCACATCTTTGGACACAAGGCAATTTAGCATGGCCAATCCACCCTAACCTGCACATCTTTGGACACTAAGGGACAATTTAGCACGGCCATCACCAACCCTACACATCTTTGGACACTAAGGGTCAATCAAACACTAAGGGGCAATTTAGCATGGCCATCCCCACCTAACCTACACATCTTTGGACACTAAGGGACAATTTAGCACGGCCCAATCCACCAAAACCTACACATCTTTGGACACTAAGGGACAATTTAGCACGGCCAATCCACCCTAACGCACATCTTTGGACACTAAGGACCATTTATTTAGCGGCCAATCCACCCTAACCTACACATCTTGGACACTAAGGGGCAATTTAGCATGGCCAATCCCCCCAACTACATCTTTGGGCACTAAGGGACAATTTAGCACGGCCAATCCACCTAATCCTACACATCTTTGGACACCTAAGGGACAATTTAGCACGGCCAATCCACCCTAACCTACACACTTTGGACACTAAGGGCAATTTAGCAGGATCTTTGGACACTAAGGGACAATTTAGCATGGCCAATCCACCCTAACCTACACATCTTTGGACACTAAGGGACAATTTGTTTTGGCAATTTAGCACGGCCAATCCACCCTAACCTACACATCTTTGGACACTAAGGGACAATTTAGCACGGCCAATCCACCCTAAACACATCTTTGGACACTAAGGGCAATTTAGCACGGCCAATCCACCCTAACCTGCACATCTTTGGACACTAAGGGACAATTTAGCACGGCCAATCCACCCTAACTACACATCTTTGGGACACTAAGGGACAATTTAGCACGGCCAATCCACCCCCTACATCTTTGACACTAAGGGGCATGGGCACCCTAACCTAACCTGACCTTGGACACTAAGGGCAATTTAGCACGGCCAATCCACCCTAACACATCTTTGGACACTAAGGGACAATTTAGCATGGCCAATCCACCCTAACCTCTTTGGACACTAAGGGACAATTTAGCACGGCCAATCCACCCTAACCTACACATCTTTGGACACTAAGGGACAATTTAGCATGGCCAGTCCACCCTAACCCACACATCTTTGGACACTAAGGGACAACTTAGCACGGCCAATCCACCCTAACCCGCACATCTTTGGACACTAAGGGACAATTTAGCATGGCCAGTCCACCCTAACCCGCACATCTTTGGACTGTGGGAGGAAACCGGAATACCCAGAGGAAACCCACGCAGACATGGGGAGAATGTGCAGAGTCTGCACAGACAGCGACTCGAGCCGGGAATCGAACCCGGTTCCCTGGCGCTGTGAGGCAGCAGCGCTAACCCACTGTGCCGCCGTGCCCGTCGGATCTAAAACCCCCGACCCTTCCGGGGACCATATCCCTCTATTCAGATCCTGTTCATGGATTTGTCCAGACACTTCTTAAAACTCACTATCGGAGAAAGCTAGCACGAGGGGACATAGCTTTAAATTAGGGGATGGTGGTTATAGGACGGATATCAGAGGTAGGTTCTTTACCCAGAGGGTGGTAAGGGCATGGAATGCCCTGCCTGCTGCAGTTGTAGATGAGCCAAGTTTGGTGGCGTTTGAGAGGTTAGTAGATAAGTTTATGGATGAAAAAGGAATGGTTTAGGTTAGAGGGTCATTGCTTTTTCTTAATTGGTCGGCGCAACATCGAAGGCCGAAGGGCCTGTTCTGCGCTGTAATGTTCTATGTTCTATGTATCTGCTTCCACTCACTCCCCCGGCAGCGAGTTCCAGGCACCCACCACCCTCTGTGTAAAAAATCTGCCTTGTACATCTTCTTTAAACCTTGCCCCTCGCACCTTAATCCTGTGCCCCTGACTCTTCCGCCTTGGGGGAAAAAGCTTCTGACTATCCACTCTGTCCCTCATAATCCTGTAGCCTTCTATGAGGTGTCCCTCTCAACCTCCAGTGAGAACAAACCAAGTTTCTCCAACCTCTCTTCATTTGATTGGATTTATTATTGTCACGTGTATTGGGACACAGTGAAAAGTATTGTTTCTTGCGCGCTATACAGACAAAGCATACCGTTCATAGAGAAGGAAAGGAGAGGGTGCAGAATGTAGTGTTACAGTCACAGCGAGGGGTGTAGAGAAAGATCAGCTTAATGCGAGGTAGGGTCCATTCAAAAGTCTGACAGCAGCAGGGAAGAAGCTGTTCTTGAGTCGGTCGGTGCGGGACCTCAGACTTTTGTATCTTTTTCCCGATGGAAGAAGAGAGAATGTCCGGGGTGCGTGGAGGGGGGGGCTCCTTGATTATGCCGGCTGCTTTTCCCCGAGGCAGCGGGAAGTGTAGACAGAGTCAATGGATGGGAGGCTGGTTTGTGTGATGGGATTGGGGCTACATTCACAATCCCTTTTGTAGTTCCTCGGGGTCTTGGGGCAGAGCAGGAGCCCAGACCGAGCTGTGATACAACCCAGAAAGAATGCTTTCTATGGGGCATCTGTAAAAGTTGGTGAGAGTCGTAGCGGACATGTCAAATTTCCTTAGTCTTCTGAGAAAGTCGAGGCGTTGGTGGGGCTTCCTTAACTATAGCGTTGGTGGGGGGGGGAACCAGGACAGAGTATTGGTGATCTGGACATCTAAAAACCTGAAGCTTTCGACCCTTTCCAGCTAATGCCCTCCGTACCCGGTACTGCATCCACCCTGCCAGCTTACAGGGAATCGGAGCTCAGAATGGGGGAGGGGTGAGGGGAGACTTTATACGGCAGTGAGTGTTCACAATCTGAAATGCATTGCCTGAGGGAGTGTGTATCTGTGTGTGTGCGTGTGTGTGTGTATCTGTGTGTGTGCGTGTGTGTGTGCATCTGTGTTTGTGCGCGCATGTGTGTGTGTGTGTGTGTCATCTGTGTGTGTGTGTGTGGCATGTTGTGTGTGTTGCATCTGTGTGGTGTGTGCATCTGTGTTTGTGTGGTGTGTGTGTGCATCTGTGTGTGTCGCGCGCATGTGTGTGTGTGTGTGCATGTGTGTGTGTCGCGCGCATGTGTGTGCGTGTGCATCTGTTTGTGTCCGCGCGCATGTGTGTGTGTGTGTGCATCTGTTTGTGTCCGCGCGCATGTGTGTGTGTCCATCAGTGTATGCGCACGCACATGTGTGTGTGTATCTGTGTGTGTGTGTGCATCTCTGTGTGTGTGTATGTGTGTATCTGTGTGTGCATCTGTGTGTGTATGTGTGTATCTGTGTGTGTGTGTGTGTGTGTGTGTGTACGCGCGCATGTGTGTATGTGTGTATCTGTGTGTGTGTGTGTGTGCATCTGTGTGCGCGTGTGTGTGTGTGTGTGTGCACACGCATGCCCATCTGCATGTGCATGTGTGTGTTTGGAGTCACATGTAGGCCAGACTGTGTAAGGATGATAGATTTCCTTCCCTAAAAGGGACATGAATTTAGCACAGCCGACACACCCTAACCAGCGTGACTTTCTGTGCGCAGACACAGGGAGGGGAGAGAACAGTGGACCAGATGGGTTTTTTTTTGCGACAATCGACAATCGCTTGTCACAGTCACCGTTACCGAAACTCGCTCCCAATCCCTGACTTTACGAACCAGATTTAAATTCCCACCCGGGGATGGGATTCGAACCCTTGTCTCTCTCCCCCTCCGAACCTCGCCCACCCCAAAGCGTGAACTTGGACCCTCCGGATCAAAACCTCGTTTGGGGTTTTAGGGTGCCTCGGTTAGAGAGAAGTTGAGGCAAAAGCTCAACTTTTCGCAGAGGAATAAGGATTGGACGCTGACGGAAGTGTTGACCAGATGCTTCGAACCCTGTTTCCTGTCAAAGTGTGGCTTGAAATTCCCCATTGCTATGGAGGAGGGTGAGGTGAGAACAGAGGTGTCTAAACCTGTCCGCTTGTAGTAAAGCCTTTGTCACAGAGCTGGCTGGCATCCAACTTTCTGCCTCTGGGATCCAGTTACTGTCTCCGAATGTACACGTCTAGTTAGGCATGCCTTCCGTCCCCCTGTACTTTGCGCGTTGAGTCTCGAGGGGGCCTGTGGCAAAACTCAGCAAGACTCATTAATAGAATTTTTTGTACCACTTTCCAAATATATTTTGGGGACCAATTTTTTTGTTCGCAACATCCCTTCAAGGTTCACCGCTTGCCTTTTGATGTATCCCTCAGCACCGACCTCCCCGCAGTGCGGTGCTCCCTCAGCACCGACCCTCCCGCGGTGCAGCGCTCCCTCAGCACCGACCCTCCCCACAGTGCGGCGCTCCCTCAGCACCGACCCTCCCGCGGTGCAGCGCTCCCTCAGCACCGACCTCCCCGCAGTGCGGCGCTCCCTCAGCACCGACCCTCCCCACAGTGCGGCGCTCCCTCAGCACCGACCCTCCCGCGGTGCAGCGCTCCCTCAGCACCGACCTCCCCGCAGTGCGCGCTCCCTCAGCACCGACCCTCCCCACAGTGCGGCGCTCCCTCAGCACCGACCCTCCCCACAGTGCGGCGCTCCCTCAGCACCGACCCTCCCACAGTGCGGCGCTCCCTCAGCACCGACCCTCCCACAGTGCGGCGCTCCCTCAGCACCGACCCTCCCCACAGTGCGGCGCTCCCTCAGCACCGACCCTCCCCACAGTGCGGCGCTCCCTCAGCACCGACCCTCCCACAGTGCGGCGCTCCCTCAGCACCGACCCTCCTCACAGTGCGGAGCTCCCTCAGCACCGACCCTCCCCACAGTGCGGCGCTCCCTCAGCATCGACCCTCCCGCAGTGCGGCGCTCCCTCAGCACCGACCCTCCCACAGTGTGGCACTCCCTCAGCACCGACTCTCCCCACAGTGCGGCACTCCCTCAGCCCAACCCTCTCGCAGTGCGGAGCTCCCTCAGCATCGACCCTCCTCAGTGCGGCGCTCCCTCAGCACCGACCCTCCCACAGTGTGGCACTCCCTCAGCACTGACTCCCCCCACAGTGAGGCACTCCCTCAGCACCGACCCTCCCCACAGTGCGGCGCTCCCTCAGCACTGACCCTCCCAAAGTGTGGCCTCCCTCAGCACCGACTCTCCCCATAGTGCGGCACTCCCTCAGCACCGACCCTCCCTACAGTGTGGCGCTCCCTCAGCATCAACCCTCCCACAGTGCGGCGCTCCCTCAGCACCGACTCTCCCCACAGTGTGGCGCTCCCTCAGCACTGGCCCTCCGACATAGTTGGGTTGTCTTCTATCACTCTATGATGTCCCAAAGAATTTTACAGCCAGTTAAGTGTTAGAGTGTTTATTTTGATGGTATCTGCACTGCGACAGCCAAACTGTGCACAGCAAGATCCCATAGACAGAACATTGACGCAGAACACTTGAAGGAATCTTTACTGATCACCCAATAGGGCAGAGGGAGCCTCCATTTTAACATCTCAGGCAATTAAGTACAGTGGCACTGTGGCACAGTGGGTTAGCACTACCATCTCACAGCACCAGAGACTGGAGTTCGATTCGCGACTCGGGTCACTGTCTGTGTGGAGTTTGCATGTTTTCCCTGTGTCTGCGAGGGTTTCGTCCGGGTGTTCCAGTTTCCTCCCAAAGATGTGCAGGATAGGGTGGATTGGCCGTGCTAAATTGCCCCTTAGTGTCCAAAGATATGTAGATTAGGGTGGATTGGACGTGCTAAATTGCCCCTTAGTGTCCAAAGATATGTAGATTAGGGTGGATTGGACGTGCTAAATTGCCCCTTAGTGTCCAAAGATATGTAGATTAGGGTGGATTGGACGTGCTAAATTGCCCCTTAGCGTCAGGGGATGGAGCTAACAGGGTAAATGTATGGGGTTACGGGGATAGGGCCTGGGTGGGATTGTGGTCGGTGCAGGCTTGATGGGCCGAATGGCTTCCTTCTGCACTGTAGGGATTCTATTGAGCTGATAATTTGTTACAAATCCCTTTGGGGCGTTGTCCGGTTGTGAAAGTGCTGGACTTTGGCCAGCATTGGGCCCCTCAGGGCTGTGATTCAAGCTGGGGTTTTGGTGGGCGGCAACGGGTTGGAGGGGTGGGGGGGGGTGGCGGTCTTGTTTCTAGCCCAGCACGTAATTGATGGGTCGAGTGATGCTTCCTGTGCCCTGAACTTTCCATTCTACAACCTTCTTTGAGGTGTTGGTGGATGACGGAGAGAGGGGAAACAAGCGGCCATCTTGCCACACAGCCTGCGAGCTAGGCCTCACTTTGAAATCTTGCCATGCTCTGATTCCTGTCGGTTTAGAATTCTGCCAGTCTCTTTCTTTTCATTCTTCCTGCTCCAGTCACCGCCCTCCACGCCTCACCTCCTGTCCGCTCCCAGATTAGGAAACAGGCCAACTTTTCGTACGTCAGGAGTATGTTGCAAGGCCAGACAGGAGCTCGGACGCTGTGCGTCTTCCTGTTTGTTACTCCGCCGGCTTCGAGGAGGTCGTGGCGTCTTTCCCAGAACGTCACTGGAGACCAGGGCGGAAGGGGGCGGTGAGAGAGAGAGAGAGACAGAGAGAGACAGAGAGAGCGAGAGAAAAAGAGGGAGGGAGATTAAGGAGCAGGCCAAGGGGCCTTGCTCACTAGAGCAAAGTATCACATGGGTCGGGTTCGGCCTGGAGTAGGCACTGCCTCTGAACGTAGCCTTCCCCCTCCCCGGTGAAGACCCATGGATGGTCCCTACCCCGTGGCGGAACGGAATGAGGGATGACCTTGGTTCGAAGGTTGGATGTGTGGAAGGGAGTGGGAGCAGAGGGGTGTAGGAGGGGCTCCTTCCCCTACTCCTGTAGGTTGTTTCTACAGTGAAAGCGCTGCCCCCCCCACCCCCACCCCCCAACACGAATATAGAAACACTACAGTGCAGAGGGAGACTATTCAGCCCACATTTAGCAGAGCCAATCTACCTAACCTGCGCATCTTTGGACACTAAGGAGCAATTTAGCATGGCCAATCCACCCTAACCTGCACATCTTTGGACACTAAGGGACAATTTAGCACGGCCAATCCACCCTAACCTGCACATCTTTGGACACTAAGGGACAATTTAGCACGGCCAATCCACCCTAACCTGCACATCTTTGGACACTAAGGGACAATTTAGCATGCCAATCCACCCTCCTACACATCTTTGGACACTAAGGGACAATTTAGCATGGCCAATCCACCCTAACCTACACATCTTTGGACACTAAGGGACAATTTAGCATGGCCAATCCACCCTAACCTGCACATCTTTGGACACTAAGGGACAATTTAGCACGGCCAATCCACCCTAACCTGCACATCTTTGGACACTAAGGGACAATTAGCACGCCAATCCACCCTAACCTGCACATCTTTGGACACTAAGGGACAATTTAGCACGGCCAATCCACCCTAACCTGCACATCTTTGGACACTAGGGACAATTTAGCATGGCCAATCCCCTAACCTGCACATCTTTGGACACTAAGGGACAATTTAGCACGGCCAATCCACCCTAACCTGCACATCTTTGGACACTAAGGGACAATTTAGCATGGCCAATCCACCCTAACCTGCACATCTTTGGACACTAAGGGACAATTTAGCATGGCCAATCCACCCTAACCTGCACATCTTCAGACTGTGGGAGGAAACCGGAATACCCAGAGGAAACCCATGCAGACACGGGGAGACTGTACAAACTCAACACAGCACAGCCGAAGTTGAACCCAGGACCCTGGTGCTGTGAGACAGCAGTGCCAACCACTGTGCCGAGATTGTTGGCTTCTGAGGAGAGACTAAGTAGACTGGGGCTATACTCATTGGAATTCAGAAGAATGAGAGGGGGATCTTATTGAAACATATAAGATTATGAAGGGAATAGAGAAGATAGAAGCAGGGAGGATTGTTTCCCCTGGAGGGTGAAACTAGATCTAGGGGGGCCTGGCCTCAAAATAATGGGGAGCAGATTTAGGACTGAGTCAAGGAGGATCTTCTTCACACAGAGGGTTGTGGATCTGTGGAATTCCCTTCCTAATTGAGGCCCCCTCATTGAATGTTTTTAAGGCAAGGATAGGTAGATTTTTGAACAGTGAAGGAATTAAGGGGAGCGGGTAAGTGGAGCTGAGTCCACAAAAAGATCAGCCGTGATCTTACTGAGAGTATCCTAGTGCTTCATGTCATTAGTGTACACTTGACCTGGACCATTTGATGGGCAACACGACAGCTCAGTGACTATCGCTGTGCTGTGCAGATACATGGATTTGGGGCCTGTGTCTGTGGGAGTTTGCGCATTCTCCCCGTGCTGGCGTGGGTTTTCTCCGGGTGCTCCGGTTTCCTCCCACATCCCAAAGATGTGCTCTTAGGCTGATTGGCAAAACAAATTCTCCCTAAGTTGTCTCAAATTTGGTTTTTTTAATCCATAGATCTACAAACATGGACTGGGATCGCGGGTAGAAGTGGGGACATCGGGGTGGCGGCGCGGGCTCGTTGGGCCGAAGGGCCTGTTTCCCCCCCCCGTGCTGTTTTGTTCTTTGAATGCCGGGGCAGGCTCGAGGG
This sequence comes from Sphyrna mokarran, assembly GCA_024679065.1. Lineage (NCBI taxonomy): Eukaryota > Metazoa > Chordata > Chondrichthyes > Carcharhiniformes > Carcharhinidae > Sphyrna > Sphyrna mokarran. The sequence continues at coordinate 3,409,168 of JAGIQG010000042.1, read as the reverse complement.
GCCGAATGGCCCACTCCTGCTCCTCGTTCTTATGTGACCGAATCTCGGGATGGTTCTCGAGTGCTGAGCCCCTTGGGGACCAGAGGCGGGGAGGCCAAGATGAGGTGATTGTGTTCGGGATGCCCCGTGGCGTGGGGGCTAATAGCATGGTTCTAATTTAACATTGTGGCCAAATCCTATCCTCGTTTCTGTGCTGGCAACATCCCCCCCCCCCCCAACTTTAACCCCCCAACCCCCCCCCCCCACTCCATAAGTTGTAGTCACTTACCCACTTCTCTTCCCAAAACAGGTTCACCGCCGCCTTCCCCACGCCGGGTTGACAGGACTTTAAAGATCGCAATCCACCGGCGCCCTGACCCTGCGACCTTCGCACTCCCACCTCCGACGGGCTCGAGGCTCCTGAGAAGGCGCGCGGGATCGGCACCAACCCCCCTTACCGGACGCAGTGGAGGAGGAGGAGGAGGAGGGGGGGGGCGGGTGGTAGTAGGAGCGACGGAGGTCGAACCCTGCTCTCGGTTACGGACCCATGCACGCTTCTGACCCCAACTGAAGGACGTATCTCCGGGGAGGAGAGTGCGGGGGGGGGGAGGGGAGAAACAGGAGAGGCGAACCCAGTTAAACTCCTCTGGGACACAGTCGGTCCGTGGAAATGAGTGAGTTTTGGCTGTGTTTTGGTTGTTCCGAGGTACACAAATCTCAACCGGTGAGTACGCATCCTTCTTCTTAACTGTGTATGTGTTGTGTGTGCGTGTTTTATTTTTCTTCTCCCCCTGTCAGCGGTTTGCCAGGGAACAGGAGCAGGCCCTTCGATCACGATGCCTGTCTAAGTTAAAACCGTACGTGCTTACAGACTCTCTGTCCTTCCGTTCCCGTCTGATTCATTCAATTGTCCAGTCGCCCCTTAGACGCCCCTATCGTATCTGCTCCCACCACCGTCCCGGGCAGCGAGTTCCTGACACTCACCACCCTCTGTGTTTTAAAAAAAAAACTTGCCTCGCACATCTCCGTTAAATTAGTGCCCAAAGATGTACAAGTTAGGGTGGTTTGGCCATGCTAAATTGTCCCTTAGTGTCCAAAGATGTGCAGGTTAGGGTGGATTGGCCCTGCTAAATTGCCCCTTAGTGTCCAAAGATGTGTAGGTTAGGGTGGATTGGCCGTGCTAAATTGTCCCTTAGTGTCCAAAGATGTGTAGGTTAGGGTGGATTGCCGTGCTAAATTGTCCCTTAGTGTCCAAAGATGTGCAGGTTAGGGTGGATTGGCCGTGCTAAATTGTCCCTTAGTGTCCAAAGATGTGCACGTTAGGGTGGATTGGCCGTGCCATATTGTCCCTTAGTGTCCAAGATGTGCAGGTTGGGTGGATTGGCCATGCTAAATTGTCCCTTAGTGTCCCAAAGATGTGCAGGTTAGGGTGGATTGGCCGTGCTAAATTGTCCCTTAGTGTCCAAAGATGTGTAGGTTAGGGTGGATTGGCCGTGCTAAATTGTCCCTTAGTGTCCAAAGATGTGCAGGTTAGGGTGGATTGGCCGTGCTAAATTGTCCCTTAGTGTCCAAAGATGTGCAGGTTAGGGTGGATTGGCCGTGCTAAATTGTCCCTTAGTGTCCAAAGATGTGCAGGTTAGGGTGGATTGGCCGTGCTAAATTGTCCCTTAGTGTCCAAAGATGTGCAGGTTAGGGTGGATTGGCCGTGCTAAATTGTCCCTTAGTGTCCAAAGATGTGCAGGTTAGGGTGGATTGGCCGTGCTAAATTGTCCCTTAGTGTCCAAAGATGTGTAGGTTAGGGTGGATTGGCCGTGCTAAATTGTCCCTTAGTGTCCAAAGATGTGCAGGTTAGGGTGGATTGCCGTGCTAAATTGTCCCTTAGTGTCCAAAGATGTGCAGGTTAGGGTGGATTGGCCGTGCTAAATTGTCCCTTAGTGTCCAAAGATGTGTAGGTTAGGGTGGATTGGCCATGCTAAATTGTCCCTTAGTGTCCAAAGATGTGCAGGTTAGGGTGGATTGGCCGTGCTAAATTGTCCCTTAGTGTCCAAAGATGTGCAGGTTAGGTGGCTCAGAGGTTTCCCCTTTGCCACAAGATGCCTTCCAGTGCTTTACAGCTAATAAATACTCTTGGCATTCAGTCAGTGTCTGCCCTGTGTTGTTGCACTGTGCACAGCAAGCTCCCACGGGCAGTAATGTGAGCCTAGCCTGGGCTTCATTCTTTGGGACTTAGACATTGCTGATGAGGACCAACATCCCGGGTTGTCCCTTTCAACTGCATGTCTCACTTGGGGCATTGAAGAGGGAGGGGGGCATTGAACAGTCAACCAGATTGCAGTATGTTTGGGAAGGGAGGAGTATCAGGAGACACTTGTAGGCCAGACTGAATAAAAACGGCAGAGTTCCTTCCCTCAACGGAACATCAGATAGGGAGGGGGTGTAGGGGGCTGGAGGAGGTTACAGAGATAGGGAGGGGGTGTAGGGGGCTGGAGGGGGTTACAGAGATAGGGACGGGGCTGTAGGCAGCTGGAGGGGGTTACAGAGATAGGGAGGGGGGTGTAGGCAGCTGGAGGAGGTTACAGAGATAGGGAGGGGGTGTAGGGGACTGGAGGAGGTTACAGAGATAGGGAGGGGGTGTATGGGCTGGAGGGGTTACAGAGATAGGGAGGGGGTGTAGGGGGGGCTAGAGGAGGTTACAGAGATAGGGAGGGGGTGTAGGGGCTGGAGGGGGTTACAGAGATAGGGAGGGGGTGTAGTGGGTGGGCTGGAGGGGTTACAGAGATAGGGAGGGGGTTAAGTGGGCTGAGAGGTTGCAGAGATAGGAGGAGGTATAGGGGGCTGGAAGAGGTTACAGAGATAGGGAGGAGTAGGGGGCTGGAGGGAGTTACAGAGATAGGGAGGGTGTAGGGAGCTGGAAGGGTTACAAGAGATAGGGAGGGGTGTAGGGAGCTGGAAGGGGTTACAAGAGATAGGGAGGGGGTGTAGGGAGCTGGAAGGGGTTACAAGAGATAGGGAGGGGGTGTAGGGGGCTGGAAGGGGTTACAAGAGATAGGGAGGGGGTGTAGGGGCTGAAGAACAAAGAACAAAGAACAAAACAGCACGGGAAACAGGCCCTTCGGCCCAACGAGCCCGCGCTGCCACCCCGATGTTCCCACCTCTACCCGTGATCCCTGTCTATACTTATAGATCTATGGATTAAAAACCAAATTTGAGACAATTTAGGGAGAATTTGTTCTGTCAATCAGCCTAAGAGCACATCTTTGGGGATGTGGGAGGAAACCGGAGCGCCCGGAGAAAACCCACGCCAGCATGGGGAGAATGTGCAAACTCCCACAGACATAGGGCCCAAATCTGCACAGCACAGCGATAGTCACTGAGCTGTCGTGTTGCCCGTCAGACGGTCCAGGTCAAGCGTACACTAACGATGTGAAGCACTAGGATACTCTCCAAAAAAATCCAAGAGCAGCCCTCTCACGACCCATCAGAGATGAAAGTCCTCCACG
>JAGIQG010000042.1:3220689-3400689 GCA_024679065.1 Sphyrna mokarran | reverse complement strand
CCCCCTCTCTCTCTGCCCCCGTCTCTCTCGCCCCCTTCTCGCTCTGTTCCCCTCTCCCCCCTCTGCTGCCCCCCTCTGCTCTGCCCCCTCTCTCTCCTCTCTCTGCCACCTCTCTCTCTGCCACCCCCCCTTGCCCAGCTCTCTCTCTCTTTCCCTCTCTGTCCCTCTTACTTTGCCCCCTCTCTCTCTCTGTCCCCTCTTTCTCCCTCTCTCTGCCTCTCTCTCTGCCCTCCCGCTCTGCCCCCTCTCTCTCTCTCTCTCTGCCCTCTCCTGTCTCTGCCCCCCTTACTCTGCCCCCTCTCTCTGCCCCCTCTCTCTCTGCGCCCCCTCTTACTCTGCACCTTCTCTCTCTCTCTCTCTGCCCCCTCTGTCTCCCTCCTCTCCTCTCTCTCTCTCTCTCTCTCTGTGCCCGCTCTCTCTCTGCCCCACCCCCCCTTGCTCTGCCCTGTGGGAGGAAACCAGAGCTCCCGAAGGAAACCCACGCAGCCATGGGGAGAACGTGCATAGAACATAGAACATTACAGCACAGAACAGGCCCTTCGGCCTTCGATGTTGCGCCGACCAATATAAAAAGCAATGCCCCTCCAAACTAAACCATTCCCTTCTCTTCCATATACTTATCAACTAACCTCTTAAACGCCACCAAACTTGGCGCATCTACAACTGCTGCAGGCAGGGCATTCCACTCCCGAACCACCCTTTGGGTAAAGAACCTACCTCTGATATCCGTCCTATAACTATCACCCCTTAATTTAAAGCTGTGTCCCCTCGTGCTAGCTTTCTCCATCCTAGGAAAAAGGCTATCACTGTCCACCCTATCTAAACCTCTAATCATCTTATATGTTTCGATTAGGTCCCCTCTTAGCCGCCTCCTTTCTAACGAAAACAACCTCAAATCCCTCAGCCTCTCTTCATAAGACCTGCCCTCCATACCAGGCAACATCCTGGTAAACCTCCTCTGTACCCTCTCCAATGCCTCCACATCTTTCTTATAATGTGGGGACCAGAACTGCACACAATACTCCAAGTGCGGCCGCACTAGAGTTTTGTACAGTTGCAACATGACGTTGCGGCTCCGAAATTCAATCCCTCTACCAATAAAAGCCAAGACTCCATATGCCTTCCTAACAACCTTCTCGACCTGACTGCCTACTTTCAGGGATCTATGCACATACACACCAAGATCCCTCTGTTCATCTAGACTACTAAGAATCCTACCATTTGCCCTATACTCTACACATTTATTATTTCTGCCATAGTGCATTACCTCACACTTTTCCACATTAAACTCCATTTGCCACCTCTCGGCCCAGCTCTGCAACTTGTCCAAGTCCCTCTGCAAACTATAACACCCCTCTTCACTATCTACCACTCCACCGACTTTAGTGTCATCTGCAAATTTACTAATCCATCCTTCAATACCCTCATCCAGATCATTTATAAAAATTACAAACAGCAGGGGCCCCAAAACAGACCCCTGAGGTACACCACTTGTCACCGAACTCCAAGATGAATATCTCCCATCAACCACCACCCTCTGTCTTCTATCTGCTAGCCAATTCCTAACCCAATTAGCTAAATCACCCTGTGTGCAGGCTCCACACAGACAGTGACCCGAGCCGGGAATCGAACCCGGGTCCCTGGCGCTGTGAGACAGCAGTGCTAATCCACTGTGTCACCATGCTGCTGGGGAATCGAACCCAGGTCCCTGGCGCTGTGAGGCAGCAGTGCTAACCCACTGTGTCACCGTGCTGCTGGGGAATTGAACCCGGGTCCCTGGCGCTGTGAGGCAGCAGTGCTAAAACCCCACTGTGCCGACCTAGTTCCTTGCAATCTTTGGGCAGAGCAGGAGCCCAGACCAAGCTGTGATACAACCAGAAAGGATGCTTTCTATGGGGTGTCTGTAAAAGTTGGTGAGAGTCGTAGCGGACATGTCAAATTTCCTTAGCCTTCCGAGAAAGTAGAGGCGTTGGTGGGGCTTTCTTAACTATAGTGTCAGCGTTGGTGGGGGAGAAGTTGTTGGTGATGTGGCCAACTAAAATGCGGGCAAATGGTGGGCCAGTTTAGGCTGAAGGGCTTGTCTCTGTGCCTTGGGAATTCCTGCTGGGTAAATTTCCCCCTTCCGTTCTCTCCCCGCAGCTGGGCTCGGTCCAGGAACAGATGAAATCTAAAAGCGGCTTGGTCACAAGTTCGAGTTCCGACACAAGACAGAGCATAGCAAAGAGCCAGATATCCTCGCAGTGAAAACCACCCCCCACCCCCCCACTTTCCCCATCGGTAAGTCACCCGCTGCGACCCTCGCCTCAACTGGGGTGAAAGGGGCCCGGCCTCAGACGGGCCCGAAGGCCGCCGCTCCTCCCCTCCGCACAGAATTCCGGCTGGATGGGAGCGCGGGAAGTCCCTCGGGTTTGGGGTGCCTTGGTTAGGTACAGTGAGGGTCAGGGCTCGGTGGGGGGAATTAGAAACAAAGAGAGAGAGAGAGAGACGGGGAAGGAGTTGGGGGGGAGTCGTGTTGGAGGTTTGTGAGGGGGTGGGGCGGTGTGAGGAGGACTTTGGGGGTTACTGGAAGGGAATGGGGTAGTTGGCAGGGTTTATGAGGGTCTCTGAGGGAGAGTGTGAGGGGTTAGGAGGATTTGGGGGAGGTTACTGGAAGGTAGGGGGCAGTTGGTGGTTTATGGGGGTCTCTGAAGGAGAGTGTGAGGGGTAGAGGATTTGGGGGGGTTTTACTGGAAGGTAGGGGGCAGTTGGCGGTTTATGGGGTTCTCTGAAGGAGAGTGTGAGGGGTTAGGAGGATTTGGGGGGGGGTTTTTACTGGAAGGTAGGGGCAGTTGGCAGTTTATGGGGGTCTCTGAAGGAGAGTGTGAGGGGTTAGGAGGGTTTGGGGGGGTTTCTGGAAGGTAGGGGGCAGTTGGGGCGGTTTATGGGGGTCTCTGAAGGAGAGTGTGAGGGGTTAGGAGGGTTTGGGGGGTTTACTGAAGGTGAGGGGCAGTTGGTGGTTTATGGGGTCTCTGAAGGAGAGTGTGAGGGGTTAGGAGGGTTTGGGGGGGGTTACTGGAAGGTAGGGGGCAGGTGGCAGGGTTTTTGGGGGTTGGGGCGGTGTGAGGAAGGGTGAGAAGGAATTGGGGGTTATTGGGAGGGAGTGGGGCAGTTGAGAGGGTTTATGAGGAGGGTTTATGAGTGTCAGAGAGTCTGTGGGCTGCCTCCCCCGTTTCATTTGGAGATCTCGCCATTCCGAATCCCTCGGCGGATATCGGATTACGAAATAGTGGTGGAATCTCGGAGAGAGCATGCACTTGCTGTGGTAGTTTGACAGGAGTGCAGCGTTGGTGGCTCTCTTGCCTCCTCCCTGGTGTCTAACTGCCCGGTTTTGGGTCTATTTTCCAGGTCGGCCTGGTCTACCAATGGGAGCCACACTGAACTGCCTCAACTGCTGAACACAATGGACCAGCTCTTTGCGAACCAGCACTTTCCAATGGTGTGGACTAATTTATATATCGATGTGCGCGCACACACACACACACACACACACACACACATACACACCTTCAAAACACACTTGGGTTTCCTCTAATTGATCATTCTCGGCCTTCTATCCTGCTCAAGATCTCAAGCTTTAGCTTGAGTATGAGAATCGCAAGCAAACTTCCCCCCTCCCGACAAAGGAGGAACCTCCGAAATCCCACACGGAAATCTCATTCTCTTTCCAGGCCTTTTTCAGGCTTTTAGATTGCATTCCACACCCCCCCCCAAACCCCCCCGTGTTGGGGACAGTTTTTTTATTGGCCGTGGCCAAGGGATTGGGTGTGTGGGGGGGGGGGGTAATGCGTGGGCAAAGTTTGACCCCTTGAAGAAAAAGCCCCCTCAATTTTGAATGACATAAGATGGTGAGATGTGGTTGTGGGAGTGGTGGGGAGGGGGGGGGGTTTACTTTGAGGTCAAAGGCACCATTCTGCGGGATTAACCGAAGACTTTGTCCATTTGCGCCCTCCCCCCTTCCCCACCAGCCAGCGAAACAGGTGGTTTCCCCCTCTGTCCATCCCAAGATGCGTGACCTCTCCCTCCCTGTCCTCCGACCCCCCAGACAGCGAGGCTTCCACAGGGAAGTTTTTACTCCCAACGCTGGGTCATCTTTTGGACTGTGGGAAGCAACCCACGCAGGCATGGGGAGAACATGCAGACTCCGCACAGACAGAGACCCCTAGCTGGGAATTGAACCTGGGTCCCTGTGAGGTAACCACTGTGCCACCGTGCTGCCAGCCCTATGTGGGTGGCACAGTGGGTTAACACTGTGATGCGGGTTCAATTCCGGCCTCGTTCTCCCCATGTCCACATGGGTTTCCTCCGGGTGCTCCGGTCTCCTCCCAAAGTAAGGTGTGCAAGTTACATGAATTGGCCATGCTAAATTATGCCTTAGTGTCCAAAGATGTTCAGGTTAGGTGGATTGGCCGTGCTAAATTGTCCCTTAATGTCTAAAGATGTGTAGGTTAGGGTGGATTGGCCGTGCTAAATTGTCCCTTAGTGTCTAAAGATGTGTAGGTTAGGGTGGATTGGCCGTGCTAAATTGCCCCTTAGTGTCCAAAGATGTGGGTTGGTGCCTGCTAAATTGCCCTTTGTCCAAAGTGTGCAGGTTAGGATGAATTGGCAGTGCTAAATTGTCCCTTAGTATCCAAAGATGTGCGGGTTAGGGTGGATTGGCCATGCTAAATTGTCCCTTAGTGTCCAAAGATGTGAGGTTAGGGTGGATTGGCCATGCTAAATTGTCCCTTAGTGTCTAAAGATGTGTAGGTTAGGGTGGATTGGCTGTGCTAAATTGTCCCTTAGTATCCAAAGATTGCGTTAGGTGAATTGGCGTGCTAATTGTCCCTTAGTATCCAAAGTGTGCGGGTTAGGGTGGATTGGCCATGCTAAATTGTCCCTTAGTGTCCAAAGATGTGCAGGTTAGGGTGGATTGGCCATGCTAAATTGTCCCTTAGTATCCAAAGATGTGCGGGTTAGAGTGGATTGGCCATGCTAAATTGTCCCTTAGTGTCCAAAGATGTGCAGGTTAGGGTGGATTGGCCATGCTAAATTGTCCCTTAGTATCCAAAGATGTGCAGGTTAGGGTGGATTAGCCATGCTAAATTGTCCCTTAGTGTCCAAAGATGTGCAGGTTAGGGTGGATTGGCCGTGCTAAATTGCCCCTTAGTGTCAGGGCGATTTGCAATTTAATTCTGAAGTGTGCATTTTGATATTCTTCTCCAATCTTCTCCCCCTCATCTCTTGAGGAGCTTCTCGACTCTCCCTGGGGATTCTCCTCCCCCCGACTTCCCCGCTCTACCCCCCCCGCCTCCAAAACACTCCCTCCCCTCCACTTCCAGAAAATGGGAGTGGCGGAAAAATTGCCGCCACCTGCCCTGCCTGCATTGCTTCTGATCCGAGTGGGGAGAGGTGGATGGGGTCTGTGTTGGGGAGGACAGAGGGCGCGCTGATTAGTTTCTGCCACCAACGAGAGGAACGATTTGCCAGCATGCTGGTGACAGCTGGACTGTCTGATCTTTGAAAGGAAACGCTGGCCAAACTCTGGGTCAGAACGCATCCACTGACGGATAGCTGGGCTGTCCCTCATCTGTGCGTGTAATCCATGCATTCCCGAGCCCAAATTCTCATGATACGTTTATACACATGCACGCACACACACGTTGTCTGATAACGTGATTTGGTAAGGTTTGGGTTGATTGCAATTATCTCTTTTACGGTTTTAGACGGGAGTGGCAAGGGGGGAGGATTTTGACGCATTTGCTTTTTAGGATATGTGGTGTTTCCATCAAATTTCTGTCTGCCTTTTGCGGGAAAAATATAAAAGTTTGCCTTGATATTCTGCTCGTGGGCAGCTGGCTGATGACTGATTCGCGATGCAATGAATGGATAAAGCGAGAATGATGAGAAAATGCCAGCTTGTTGACACGTGAAGTGGACCTGATTACATATCTCTTTTGATTTGACCTGTGCTGTATATATTGCAGTATCGTGTTTCATACTGTGTAGCTTCACGAGTCCTTTGTGTTATAATGAATGAGCTTTTGTGTGTTTCTTTTTTGACGGAATGGAGTGTTTGTCTCGTTATTGTACCGGCACACTATCGGTGGGGAGGAAACTTGTCTACACCTGGGGGTTCTCCAGTGCTGCTACATTCTCCATTCTCGCTGGGAGAGGCGCCAACGAGAATCCAACATAGAACCCTACAGCGCAGGAAGAGGCCCTTCGGCCCACTGAATTTGCCCCAAATACAATCCCACCCAGGCCCTACTCCCCTATCCTTACACGTTATGCCCACTAATCCCTCTAACCTACGCATCCCTGGGCACTAAGGGGCAATTTCTTAGCATGGCCAATCAACCTAACCCGCACATCTTTGGACTGTGGGAGGAAATCCACACAGACACGAGGAGAATGTGCAGACTCCATGCAGACAGTGACCCGAGCCAGGAATTGAACCCAGGACCCTGGAGCTGTGAAGCAGCAGTGCTAACCACTGTGCTACCGTGTCGCCCCTGCCCACGGGGGTGATTTTTAAATGCTTTAGATTCGAACCATAGAAAATTACAGCTCAGAAACAAGCCTTTTAGCCCTTCTTGTCTGTGCTGAACCATTTTTCCCACTGACCTGCACTTAGACCATATCCCTCCACACCCCCTCTCATCCATGTACCCATCCAAGATTTTCTTAAAAGTGACCCTGCATTTACCACTTCATCCGGCAGCTCATTCCACACTCCCCCCACTCTCTGCGTGAAGAATCCCCCCTAATGTTTCCTTTAAACTTTTCTCTTTTCACCCTTACCCCATGCTCTCTGGGGTTTTTTTTTCTCCCCTAGCCTCAGTGGAAAAAGTCTGCTTGCATTCACTCTATCTACACCCATCAAAATCTTACACACCTCTATCAAATCTCCCCTCGTTCTTCTACACCCCAGGGAATAAAATCCTAACCTATTCAATCTCTCTCTCTGTAACTCAGCTTCTCAAGTCCTGACAATATCCTTGTGAAGTTTCTCTGCGCTCCTTCAACCTTATTTACATCCTTCCTGTAACAAAACTGTACACAATAGTCTAAACTCGGCCTTACCAATGCGTTAGACAATATTGGGAAGCTTTTTCCCCAGGTCGAGGTGATGATCACGAGGGGGGTCAGAGGTTCAAGGTGAGAGGGACAAGGTTTACCTTAGATATCAGATATGTTACACAGAGCGTGGTGGGGGCCTGGAATGCACTGCCAAGCAGGGAGGCGGACACACTGGGATCGTTTTTCTGGATAGTCACATGAACAGACTGGGAACGGAGGGATACAAACGAATGGTCTAGTTGGACCAATGAACGGTGCCGGCTTGGAGGGCCGAAGGGCCTGTTTCCTGCGCTGTACTATTCTTTGTTACCAAAACACTCCAACTTTTATACTCGATACTCCTATATTCTCGCCACCTTGCCCTGAAGTTTACCCTCCATCACTGTTTAAAGTTTACTTATCAGGGTCACAAGTCAGGGCTTACATTAACACCGCAATGAAGTTGTTGTGAAAATTCACCCCCCTCCTTGTCACCACAGTCTGTTCGGGTTACATCGAGGGAGAAATTAGTATGGCTGATGCACCCCTAATCAGCACGGTGCTGGAGGAACTGTGGGAGGACACCGGAGCACTCGGGGTGGGGGGAAGCACAGGGGAGGAAGAGCTCTGCACAGTCAATGACCCGAGCTGGGAATCGAACCCGGGTCCCCGGCGCTGTGAGGCAGCAGCGTTAACCCACTGGGTCACCCTGTTAGCAGCTGGGCAAATGCAGTTGTCGGCAAGTTATCCCTGAGGGCTGTTCAATCTTGTCTTCCATCAGATGTTTGTACGCGCTTTCCAGGCACATCGACTGGACTTGAGCCGGCGGGATTGTAAACGGGGCCCCCAACTAGCCCTGAAGGGTGTCTCACTCTGCTCCTTCTCCTTGCTGTTGCGCTGATTGAGGTTGGGTTTACTAAAGGTGGGGAGTGGGGAGGGTTACGGGATGGAGTGGTAAATTATGTTGCGGGATTTTCTGGAGCTGGCGTCCATTTCGCGACACGGGGGCTCTGGGGAAGGACGAACAAGCTGGAATGAAGTTTGACCGCCTTTGGTTTAGGGGAGGTGAGGAGGTGGGCCCACCACTCGTGACCTGAACTGAGACTCCCCTCCCAAATCATCACCTTGATTCCCTCAAACCCGAGACGTTTTGACCTGCACTCCAGTTGGTTTCCTTCTCTGGTCTGGGACATGTCAGTCCTGGCGCCGCCACCTGGGTGAAAACATTTACTGGGTGAGAAGCGATTTGGTTTCTTTCTACTATTGGATTTGATTTATTATTGCCACGTGTATTAGCCTATATTGTTTCTTGTGGGTTATACAAAGCATAGCGTTCATAGAGAAGGAGAGGAGAGCGTGCAGGACGTAGTGTTACAGTCACAGCGAGGGGTGTAGAGAAAGATCAACTTAATGCGAGGTGGGTCCATTCAAAAGTCTGACAGCAGCAGGGAAGAAGCTGTTCTTGAGTCGATCGGTACGGGACCTCAGACTTTTGCATCTTTCTCCCAATGGAAGAAGGTGGAAGAGAGAATGTCCGGGATATTAATGGGTCTGGGCAATGATTTATTATTGTCACATGTATTAACATACAATGAAAAAGTATTGGAAAACCAGCATCTCTCCCTAGTTTCTCTTCACCTAACTGTCTTGTTAGGTGATTTCAGGGTTTGAGGACAGGGCAAACAGTTAAGAGTTGATCCCAATTGCTGTGTACGTGTGGTGGTGGGGGGATAGAGTCTGGAATCACATGTCGGCCAGACCTGGTAAGGACAAAGAATAAAACAGCACAGGAAACAGGCCCTTCGGCCCAACGAGCCCGAGCCACCACCCAATGTTCCCACCTCTACCCATGATTCCTGTCTATGTTTATAGATCTATGGATTAAAAATGAAATGTGAGACAATTTAGGGAGAATTTGTTTTGCCAATTAGTCTAAGAGCACATCTTTGGGACGTGGGAGGAAACCGGAGCGCCTGGAGAAAACCCACACAAGCACAGGGAGAATGTACAAACTCGCACAGACCCAGACCCAAATCCATGTATCTGCACAGCACAGCGATAGTCACTGAGCTGTCGTGTGCCATCAAATGGTCCAGGTCAAGCGTACACTAATGACGTGAAGCACTAGGATACTCTCAAAAAAATCCGGCAGGTTTCCTTCCTTAAATGGGACACTAGTGAATCAGATGGGTTTTTTTCTATATGGCAATTGGCGATGGTTTCGTGGTCACTATTGGACTACCTTTTTATTTTATATTCTTTGCTAACTGAATTTAAATTTCACCAGCTGCTATGGTGTGACTTGAACCAGAGAATTAGTCTGGGCTCCGGATTACATATCCGCTGGTGTTACCATGGTGTTGCTATCGTTCCCCCCTTCAGCACTTTCCCTTCCTGCCCTACTGCTGTGTGTTAAAAACTCACTGCCGCTCCAAGTCCCTCAAATCTCTCCGGATAGCCATGCACCCGGAGTCTGGCGGTGCCCTTGACCCTGTTCCGACTGAACGGTGCCCCAAGGATGGATAACACAGCGGACGACGGTGTTAATCATATATTGACAATGCAGCAATAGGCTCATGCTGGGCTTCACACTCCACAAGGAGCCCCTCCCACTGTCTCAACAGACTACAGAACTTTAACGCAGCGAAGGGATTGATCTGATGGATAAAGCTTAGGGCAGCACAATGGCGCAGTGGGTTAGCACTGATGTCTCACAGCACCAAGGACCTGGGTTCAATTCCTATCTTGGGTCATTGTCTGCGCAGAGTCTGCATGGTCTCTCTGTGTCTGCATGGGTTTCCTCTGGTTTCCTCCCACAGTTTGGAGATGTGCAGGTTGGGTGGATCGGCCATGCTAAATTGCCCCTCAGTGTCTAAAGATTGTAGGTTAGGGGGATTGGCCACACAAATCCAATTGTAAAAAGAAACAAATCACTGATGGAGAGACTGAATTCAAGGGTAGAGAGAGAGAAAGAGACTGGAATAGAAGGGTAGGGAGAGAGAGAGCCTGGAGTCTGAGGGTAGTGGGAGAGAGAGAGAGCGTAGGGATAGGGAAAGACAGAGCGGAGTCCAAGGTTATAAAGAGAGAGACTGGAGTACAAGGGTAGGTGGAGAGAGAGAGACTGAAGTCTGAGAGTAGAGTGAGAGAGAGAGAGAGAGACTGGAGTCTGAGAATGGGAGAGAATGGAGTCCAGGGGTATAAAGAAGAGAGAAAGACAGAGACTGGAATCCAAGGTTAGGAAGAGAGAGAGAGATTGGAGTCTGACATAGCGAGAGAGACAGAGACTGAAGTCTGAGGGTAGGGGGAGACAGAGAGAGAGAGAGAGAGACTGGAGTCCGAGGGTAGAGGAATTTTTGGGGTTGGACAGAGAGGAGACATATCTGTCCGTGCTCTGCCGCTTCTGTTTTGGCTCACATCCACCCTTGTTGCACCCCCCGTGATACTCTGTCTTAATCAAAAGACAGCCTGGAGCTTACTACATTAATAAGTCACCACTTCCATTCCACACAGGTATAATTATCAAAACATTGATTTTTTTTTTAAAAGATCGCAAACATAAAACTAATTGTTCTGTTTAATCCATACTGTGCAGTGCAGAGATTCACTCTGTGGACAGGAGTAAAAGTCTGCAAGATAGATGTAGTAGCTTAACGCAGTCTCTCTTTAGTGATGCTGAGGTTGGTGGCTTAGTGATCCTGTGGGGGAAATGGAGATACAGGACAGTCAAGCACATAGCATTTCAATCATACCATTTTCACACCACAAGCGAGTGGAATACAAATCTTATATGTGTCTGAAGAATGAGAATTTATCTTTGGAGAACAACTTTAACACTCCTTTCTTCCTTGAACGCAGTGGCACCCAACCTTTTCAATAATACGGCACATTTCAATGAGACTAAATATCTCACCTGCTTTTTTTTCAGCTGAATTGATTGTTCTTAAATGTCACATTTGGTTTATTATAGTTAGGGTCTTACCAGAGAGGTCTGCAGCACACAACTGAAATGTGGTGATCAGAGCAAAATGCACCAAGTTGAGTTGATAGCAACTTGCCAGACAAGTGGAAACCTGGCGGGGGAGAAGGGGGGTTGCTGGAGTGCACAGAGCCTTTTGATCCAGGGACAGGGGGGGAGCGAAATTGAGGAGGGGGGCCATCTGCAAATCTTGCTCCACTGATTAGCACTCCCTCCTGTTGGTTTTTACACCTGCCAGTTTTGAAAATATTAGCTCACAAGGTCTACGTTGCAGGAATTGCAACCACAGGGTCAAGAATCTGTAAACCTCCACTTCACTGTGCGATCCAACCATACTATAGCTCTGCTGGGAAAGGTGAATTAAACGGATACCGAGCCCAGTCGTAATCTTCCTCATCTGTAAGGGGGAGGGAGCCCTCAAAATTATCCTTAGGGTTTGGGGTAGGCCATTTAGGACGGAGGTGAGGAGATATTTCTTCACCTGGTGAGCCTGTGGAATTCATTCCCACAGGAAGTAGTTGATGTCAAAACATTGAATGTATTCAAGAGGCGGCTGGATATAGACCTTGGGGGCAGATGGGATTGCAGGTTATGGGTAGAAAGCAGGATTGGGCTATTGACATGGACAATCTGCTATGATCGTAATGAATGGCGGAGTTCAAAGGGCCAAATGGCCTCTTCCTGCTCCAATCTTCTTGCAGCATTTTAAGGTGTTGGAAAGCAAGACTTTTTCTGCACCTTGGCAGCAATGCATCCCACCTCTGGATTTAGTGAGAATATCTCAGTGATCCTTCTGCCACTGGTCTCTTGCCAAAGGCCCAGTTTTGACCTGAAACATTGAAGTATATCTGTGGTGGTCAGGATCATCCCGTTCTGTTTTTGTACTTGGCTCACTCAGATGGTTGAAAATGTCTACGAGATAAGCAAGTTTAGCCCTCCAGTATATTATCCGGTAGTAACTCTTTATAAGACAGGTTTTTATACGTTGCTGAAAATTCTTGTCCGTTCTCTCAGGAAAATGTTTATTTATTCATGGCACAAGTAAGGCTTACATTAACACTGCAATGAAGTTACTGTGAAAATCCCCTAGTCACCACACTCCTGTTCGGGTTACACCGAGGGAGAATTTAGCATGGCAAATGCACCCTAACCAGCACATCTTTCAGACTATGGGAGGAAACCAGACCACCTGGAGGAAACCCACACAGACAAGGGGAGAACGTGCAGACTCCACATAGACAGTGACCCGAGGTTGGGAATTGAACCGGATCCGCGGCGCTGTGAGGCAGCAATGCCAACCACTGCATTGCTCAGCACAGGAGGGAACCTCGCGCCCATGATAACTATTGCACGTCAGTGTCTAGATGATAATGAGTAATTCAGAGTGATTCTCTGCATTAAGAATGTGTTAGTGGGTTTAAATGAGATATTTCTTATGCAAGTAGCTGGTTGTCCTGTTTTATGCCTTGATTCAATTCATCTAAGTTGGTGTTTAATCTTAGAATAGAATCCCCACTCTGCAGAAGGAGGCTGTCCGAGCCATCGAGTCCACACCGACCACAATCCCACCCAGGCTCTATCCCTGTAACCCCACATAGCTACCCTGCTAGTCTCCCTGACACTAAGGAGCAAGTTAGTATGGCCAATCCACCTAACCTGCACATCTTTGGACACTAAGGGGCAATTTAGCATGGCCGATCCACCTAACCTGCACATCTTTGGACACTAAGGGACAATTTAGCACGGCCAATCCACCCTAACCTGCACATCTTTGGACACTAAGGGACAATTTAGCACGGCCAATCCACCCTAACCTGCACATCTTTGGACACTAAGGGACAATTTAGCACAGCCAATCCACCTAACCTGCACATCTTTGGACACTAAGGGACAATTTAGCACGGCCAATCCACCCTAACCTGCACATCTTTGGACACTAAGGGACAATTTAGCATGGCCAATCCACCTAACCTGCACATCTTTAGACACTAAGGGACAATTTAGCACGGCCAATCCACCCTAACCTGCACATCTTTGGACACTAAGGGACAATTTAGCACGGCCAATCCACCCTAACCTGCACATCTTGGACACTAAGGGGCAATTTAGCATGGCCAATCCACCCTAACCTGCACATCTTTGGACACAAGGGGCCAATTTAGCACGGCCAATCCACCCTAACCTGCACATCTTTGGACACTAAGGGGCAATTTAGCACGGCCAATCCACCCTAACCTGCACATCTTTGGACACTAAGGGGCAATTTAGCATGGCCAATCCACCTAACCTGCATATCTTTGGACTGTGGGGAGAAATCGGAGCACCTGGAGGAAACCCACGCAGACACTGGGAGACAGTGTTCTCCACACAGACAGTGACCTGAGCTGGGAATCAAACCCAGGTTCCTGGCGCTGTAAGGTAGCAGCAGTGCTAACCACTGTGCCGCCCCACCGCACCACATGAGCTTTCTCTTACTGTCCCATCTTTCCCTCTACACGCAGTCTCTAATAAAACTGGCTTCTTAATGAGACAGTGTCTCTGGATATCCCAAGGTGCTTTGCAACCAAAGACTAACAGATGAGGAGATTTGCTAGAGCCACTCGGGAGGTTTTGAACTAGTTTAGCAGGGGGGTTCCAAAGCAATGGGAGACAGAAGAGAAGTTTGAGAACAGCACCAGAAGGCTATTGGAGAGACAGGACTGACAGTTTAATGTTCCAAGGTACAGATGCTATAGGAAAGATAAAACAGAAGGTAAGAGAGGAGGGGGAGTTGTACTTTTGATCAGAGAAAGAATTGGATGAGTATTCTTATTTTCCTGTTTACTAGTATTCCATTTTAAAGTGTACAAGACCAGTTCAGGCCAGCACTCTTGATTTCCCTGTTTTACTGCTTGTTCCTTCTGGGCGTGCATCTCCAGGAGTGCATAATTGTCCACAAGCCTGTGTACCAAGACCCCAGTTAGTAACTCTATGCATCCTGAGGTAATGGGGAGAAAGCCAGATTAGACAGCATGCTGGAAGGGCCGAATGGCCTCCTCCTGTTCCTATCTTCTATGTTAACTCCCAGAGGCTCTGGCACAGTACTCCTCCTCCAATACACTGGAGTGCATTCAACAAGATTATAAATCTGGAAGAGGAATTCTGGTAAATTTGCCCTTCTCTGGTGACTTATCCTCCTACTCCGTGAATCTCTGGCCACAATGTTCCACCTGATTTCCCTCCTTATTACCGCAGTTTGAACTTGTTTCCTGCTCCAGGCACTTCATTGTGTTGACTCATATTGCTGGCTCAACTTCTGTACTAACTGCAAAGGTTTCCGGCTGGGTGACCTTCAAGTCTGCTCCTTTCTCAGCTGCAGTATTGTTCCAGGGAGAAGCTTTCAAAAATACAATCTTACAGGACATGCCATTTCGCAGGTTCCATTCCAACTTCACACTGGAGTCTCGATTCAAGGCTGACACTCCCAGTACTGAGTGCTGCACTATCCACGGTGCTGTCTCTTACAGATATGAAACCAAAGTCCCTTCTCCTGTCCCCTCTGATAGGTATAAAAGATCCCACAAACAGGCTTTCCCCAGAGAACCGAATCCAATATTTATCCTTCAAGCCAACATCACTCTGTCCTTTATTATTGAGCTGGAGATGCCAGCATTGGATTGGGGTGTGCTCAGTACGAAGTCTCACCACACCAGGTTAAAATCTAACAGATTTACTTGGAATCATGAGCTTTCGGAGCATTGCTCCTTCCTCAGGTGACTCTCCAAGTAAGTCACTCCTCTGGTGAAGGAGCAGCGCTCCAAAAGTTCATGATTCCATGTAAACCTGTTTGACTTTAACCTGATGCCGTGAAACTTCTTATGTCCTTTATTACTATTGGTGTAATAAATAGTATTATAACACCAAAAATACTATCTGGTGCTCTGTGCAAACTGCTATCTTTCCATTGTTCCCTGCATTGCTACAGTGAATACACCTCAGAATAAATCTTTGTTATAGAATCATAGAGGTTTACAGCATGGAAACAGGCCTTTGGCCCAACTTGTCCATGCTGCCCTTTTTAAATTCCCTAAGCTAATCCCAATTGCTCACATTTAGACCATATCCCTCTATACCCATTGTACTCACGTAACTGTCTAAATGCCTTAAAAATTGTACCCGTCTCTGCTATTATCTCTGGCAGCTTGTTCCAGACACTCACCATCCTCTGTGTGAAAAAATTGCTCCTTTGGGCCCTTTTGTATCTCTCCCCCTCACCTTAAACTTATGCCCTTTAGTTTTAGACTCCCCGACCTTTCGGAAAAGATATTGACTATCTAGCTGATCTATGCCCCTCATTATTTTGTAGATCATTTTAAAATGGAACACCAAGAAACAGGGAAATAGAATACTGCAAACTGTTTTCTATCTTCTGGTTCAGCCACATTCCCAGGAAGAGGTGCCATCTCTCTGGGCCTATGTTATGTTCCTTCACTTGTCTCATTATGACCTATTGTAACCTCACACCCTCATCATTCTCCCCCCTCTCCAAGCTGTCACAGACCTCATCTGTTAGTACATCCCCTGGCTCTGGACTTGCGCCTAACATCTTTGTGAACTTCTTCCATAGCATCATTGCGCTGTAATGTGATCTTTGTCTCTCTCTCTCTCTACAGATGTTGTCTGACTTGTTTAGCTTTGCCTGTAGTTTGACTTATAAATTCTAATTCAATGGGTGGCACAGTGGGTTAGCACTGCTGCCTCACACTGCCAGGGACCCAGGTTTGAGTCCCGGCTCGGGTTACTGTCTGTGTGTGGAGTTTGCAACTTTTCCCTCCTGTGTCTGCAGGGGTTTCCTCCGCATGCTCCGGTTTCCTCCCACAGTGTGAAAAACATGCTGGTTAGGGCGCATTGACCCGAACAGATGCCGGACTCTGGCAACTAGGGGAATTTCATTGCAGAGTTAATATATGCCTTACTTGCGATTAATAAATAAACTTTAATTCCGAATTGTGCAGGTATGAGAGAGAGAGAGAGACAGATAGAGCAAAGGGAATCCTGGAATCTTCCAGCCTGAATGTTTCTGATTAAATGCACGATTGGGAAGCTGCCTCTGGTACTGAACTCCAACCAAAGCTCAGGAGCCCTGATAACAGCTAAACTCCTCATAACTACTTCCACTCTGCTGTACAATATTTGCTGTCCGGATATATTTTGCAAAACAAAGAGTCTATCGGCAGAGGAAGGTATTATGTGAGTCAGGGAGATTATTGTACTCTCCTTTCGTGGCCCATTTCTACTTCCACAGGAAAGTGACTAAGTCACACAATGTGATCTTCAAAAGCGACATCGGAAACAGAAAGACAATGGTCTATAAAACAGCCTGTGGCCAGGGTTTTCCACTCCCGTTTTCGCCAGATGGCTTGGGAGCAGAAAATTTGGCAAGGTGATCAAATTGCATTTCATCCCCCGCATCCCCCCCATCGAATTGTGTCCCCCCCTACCCCCCTCCAGTGCCCCCCACCAACCTTTCCTGCTGCAAAGGGAGTGTGAATGAGGATAAAGATGGCTGAGAGAGGTGTTATAAGTATCCATTAGAAACACAGGAACAAGAGGAGACCATTTGGCCCTTCGAGCCTGGCCCGCCATTCATTACTGGCTGATCATCGAATTCAATATCCTGATCCCTCCTTTCCTCCCCATATCCCTCAGTCCCTTTAGTCCAAGAGCTACGTCTGATTTCTTCTTGAAATCGCACAACGTTTTGTCCTCAACTATTTTCTGTGGGAGTGAATTCCACACATTCACCACCCTCTGGGTGAAGAAATTTCTCCTCCCCTCAGTCCTAAAAGGTTTACCCCTTATCCTCAAACTATGACCCCTATTTCTGGACTCCCCCCACATTCTTTCTGAATGTACCCTGTCTAACCGTGCTAGAAGCTTATACGTTTCTATGAGGCCCCCTCTCACTCTTCTAAACTCTAGTGAATATAATCCTAACCAACTCAGTCTCTCCTCACATGACAGACCTGCCATCCCAGGAATCAGCCTGGTAAACCTTCGCTGTACTCCCCCTATAGCAAGGACATCCCTCTTCAAATAAGAACAAAACTGCACACAACACTCCAGGTGTGGCCTCACCAATGTCCTGCACAAGTACAGTGAAACATCCCAATCCCTAAACTCAAATCGTCTCACTATGAAGGCCAACACATCATTTGCCTTCCTTACTGCCTGCTGTACCTGTGTGCTTGCTTTCAGTGACTGATGCACAAGGATTCCAAGGTCTCACTGAGTATCCACCTCTCTCAATTTACACCCATTCAAGTAACAATCTGTCTTCCTGTTATTGCTACCAAAGTGGATAACTTCACATTTCTCCACATTATACTGCACCTGCCATGCAGATGCCCACACACTCAGCCTGTCCAAATCACACTGATGGGTCTCTGCATCCTCCTCACAGCTCATCCTCTCACCCAACTTTGTACTGTCTGCAAATGTGGAAATAATACATTCAGTTCCCTCTTCCAAATCATTAGTATATTATGTGAATGGATTCTAGCACAGATCCCAGCAGAACCCCACTAGTTATTGACTGCCAATCAGGAAAAAACCCATTTATGCCTACTCTTGGTTTCCTATCAGCCAACCAGCTTTCTATCCATTCAGAGATAGAATGCCTGAATGGCAGAACAGAGATATAAATGATTAAGGCAGCTGGCCTGAAGGGGAAGGTGGGACATGGGGGTGGGGGAGTGGGGAAACGGACAAGAGCGGGGAATGAAGAAGTGGAGAATTGGAAGAGAACTCTCCACTCACCTGACGAAGGGGCAAATCCTAAAAGATAGTGGGTTTACTATTAAATAAACTTGTTGGATTTAACCTGGTGTTGTGAGACTTCTTACTGTGATAACCAACAAGCCAGAGCCATAGAATTCCCACAGCCCTTGCTCCGCCTTAAAAGCCACCTGCGAAGAGACACTAGGGCTTACGACTAGGAAACACCAAGGCAGGTTCAAGGACAACAATCAGGAGTTCCAGCATCTCCTTGACCACTGGACAGGGCACTTCCAGGACTTCCTCGACCAAGATGTAACCTTTGAATCCTTGACACCGTCTTGCAACACAGCACTCACCACTATCTCAGCACAACTCCAGCTCGCCATGAGGTCAAAAAAGCCATCCGACAGCTGAAAGACAACAAGGCCTCCGGTGCAGGTGGAAGCCCCACCGAAAGTATTAAAATGTGGCAGAGAGGCAGTCTTGACAAGAATCCACAACATCATCACTCTTATTTGGAAAGAAGAGAGCGTGCCAGGAGATCTCGGAGATGCCTGAATTCTGACCGCTTTCAAGGAAGAAGACAGGTCTGGAAATGATAGAGGGATTTCCTTACTTGCCACCTGGGTGAAAATCCTCCTCAACTACTTCCTCCCAGTGGCTGAAGAGCTCTTCTGAGTTTCAGTGTGGCCTCCACCCATTAGGAGGCACACAGGACACGATCTTCATCACATGACAAATCCAGGCAAAGTGCAGTGAGCAGCATCAACATCTTGCAAAGGCCTTCAATTCTGTTGACCATGAGATTATGGAAGAGCTTTCTCAAATATGGCTGCAGAAATTAGTTACCATTTTCGACCTGCTCTACAATGACATGCAAGCTGTGATCCTCACCAACAACTGTCGCAGACTCAATATGTGTGCAAACTGGGGTTACACAGGACTGCATCATTGTACCAATGCTATTCTTTATCCATCCTCACAGCAGTGTTCCACTCCATCACCTTGAAGCTCCCTGCTCTAGTGGAGCTAACCTACTGGGTAAGCAGGAAACTGTTCAGCCTCTGACATCTCCAGGCCAGAACCAAATTCACGTCAGCTACTGTCATGGAGCTGCAGAATGCAGACGACACCCCCATGTGTGCACACACTTAGAGGCCAAACTACAAACTATCATCGATGCATTCACCAAGGCATATGGGCCTCAGACTAAACATCTGCAAACAAAAGTTCTCTACCATGCCACTCCTGCCACACAAAACTGCCCCAAGATCATCAAGATCCACATGGAGGTGAGCCCGTGGACAATGTGGATCATCTCCCACACAAAGAACAAAGAACAAAACAGCACGGGAAACAGGCCCTTCGGCCCAACGAGCCCGCGCCAATGTTCCCATCTCTACCCGCGATCCCTGTCCATATTTATAGATCTATGGATTAAAAACCAAATTTGAGACAATTTAGGGAGAATTTGTTTTGCCAATTAGCCTAAGAGCACATCTTTGGGATGTGGGAGGAAACCGGAGCTCCCTGAGAAAACCCACGCAAGCACGGGGAGAATGCGCAAACTCCCACAGACACAGGCCCAAATCCATGTATCTGCATAGCACAGCGATAGTCACTGAGCTGTTGTGTTGCCCATCAAATGGTCCAGGTCAAGCGTACACTAACAACGTGAAGCAATAGGATACTCTTGAAAAAGATCCAAGAGCAGTCCTCTCACGACCCATCGCATGTATGCCCCTTGTTAGACAACAAGGTGGACCAAAGCACCTGTAGGATAAAAACAAGTACATCAATATCATCATCTATTTACACACTTCCCAGAGACTCCCAAGGCTCATGATCCCTATTTTAAATCAGTTTTCTATACCCCTCCATTTCCATTCTGTTCATGTGCCCATCTAAGTATTTCTTAAATAACTCCAGAGTACCTGCCTCCACCACTTTACTTTGCAGTGCATTCCATACCCCCACCACCCTCTGTGTGAAAAAAACTCCCTCTAGCATCCAAATTATACCTTACCCCCCTCACCCTAAGCCCGTGACCCCTCGTGCTATTTGAGTCCATTCTAGGAAAAAGCTTAACCCTGTTTACTCTATCTATACCCCTCATAATCTTGTACACCTCTATTAGATCTCCTCTAAGTCTACGTCTTTCTAAGGAAGACAGTCCCAATTTGCCTAACCTCTCCTCGTAACTCAGACCTTCCATACCAGGCAGCATCCTGGTAAACCTCCTCTGCACTCTCTCCAGAGTCTCCACGTCCTTCCGGTAGTAAGGCGACCAGAACTGGACGCAGTATTCCAAATGAGGTCTAACCAACGTTTTATACAACTGCAACATTAAAGTCCAGCTCTTGTACTCTATACCCCTTCCTATAAAGGCTAGCATACTATATGCTTTCTTCACAACCTTCTCCACTTGCTCTGCCACCTTCAGAGACTTGTTCACCTGCCCCCCAGGTCCCTCTGCGTTTCTATACTCTTAATAGGTCTACCCTTTATCATATACCTCCCCCCTACATTCTTTCTCTCGAAATGCATCACCTCACATTTATCAGGATTGAATTCCATCTGCCATCTGTCTGCCCAAGCGACCAGCCTATCTATGTCCTGCTGCATCGCCTGACAATGCTCCTCACTATCCGCAAGTCCAGCCATTTTTGTATCGTCTGCAAACTTGCTGATCACTCCACTTACTCCCTCTTCCAAGTCATTTATATAGATTACAAATAGAAGAGGTCCCAGTACCGAGCCCTGCGGCACACCACTAGTGACCGACCTCCAGCTAGAGCAACACCCTTCCACTATTACTCTCTGTCTCCTATTACCAAGCCAGTTACTTATCCATCTAGCTACCTGTCCTTATATCCCATTTGCCTTGACCTTCTCGACTAACCTCCCATGAGGGACTTTGTCAAACGCCTTACTAAAATCCAAATAGACAACATCAACGGCTCGTCCTTCGTCCACTGATTTCGTCACCTCCTCAAAAAATTCTTCCAGATTTGTAAGGCACGACCTCCCCTTAACAAATCCATGCTGCGTATCCCTAATCAGATTGTAATGCTTTAAGTGCCTATACATTCTATCTCTAAGAATCCCCTCCAACAGCTGCCCTACCACTGACGTCAAACTCACCGACCTATAATTTCCAGGGTTATCCCTACTACCTTTTTTAAACAACGGTACAATATTAGCTATTCTCCAGTCCTTTGGGACCTCACCTGTGTCCAAGGAAGAGACAAAGATTTGCGTCAGAGGCCCAGCAATTTCGCACCTCTCTAAGCAGTCTGGGATAAATGCCATCAGGTCCAGGAGATTTATCAGTTATAATGCTACCTAGAAGCTCTAACACTTCCTCCCTCGGTATGGATATTTCCCTCAACTGGTCCACACCTCCCTCAGAGACAGGAGCAGTCAACAAGCCCCTCTCCTTCGTGAATACCGACGCAAAGTATTCATTCAGGATCTTCGCCATTCCCTCGGGCTCTAAGCACAGTTCCCCTCCTCTGCCCCTAAGAGGTCTGATTTTTCCTCTAACCACCCTTTTATTCCTAACATAGGAATAAAAAGCCTTTGGGTTTTCCTTAATCCTATCCGCCAAAATCATTTCATGCCCCCTTTTTGTCCTTCTAACTCCCTGTTTGAGCTCCCTCCTACTCTGTCTATATTCCTCCAACGCTGTCTCCATTCCCAACTGCTTTGACCTATCATACACCTCTCTTTTCTTCCTAACCAAGTCCTCAATATCCCTAGTAATCCACGGCTCTCTAATCCTACCTTTCCCATCTTTCCTCTTGGCCGGCACATACTTATCTTGCAACATTTTCAGTATTCCCTTGAAAGAGTCCCACATGCCTAGCGTGGACTTACCCTCAAACAACCATTCCCAATCAGTTTCCCTAAGTTCCTGCCTAATCCGACCGTAGTTAGCCTTCCCCCAATTCAGCACCCTGCCCCTAGGGCAACAAGCATCCTTTTCCATCTGAATCCTGAAGTAGACAGAATTGTGGTCACTGTTAGCCACATGTTCCCCTACTACAACATCAACCACCTGCCCTGGTTCATTACTCAGAACTAAATCCAATACAGCCCCTTCTCTAGTCGGGCTAGCCACATACTGTTCCAACGATCCTTCCAGTACACATTTTACAAATTCCTGCCCATCCAAACCCCCAGCTCTAGGTACGTTCCAATCCACCCTAGGGAGATTAAAATCTCCCACTATAACGACTCTGTTCTTTCTGCACCTATCCAAAATGTCTTTATATATGCCTTCTTCAACTACCCGTGGGCAATTACTAGCATAGTAATTGCCTCCTTTCTATTCCTCAACTCCACCCACAGCGACTCCACTCCTAACTCCTCTGTATTGTCCTTCCTCTGCACTGCCGTGATGCTCTCCTTAACTAACAACGCCACTCCCCCACCTCTTCTGGACCCTCCTCTGTCACGCCTGAAACACTTATACCCAGGAATGTTCAGTTGACATTGCTCTCCTTCCTTTAACCATGTCTCTGTCACTGCAACCACATCCAAGTTCCTCACAAACATTAAGGCCCTAAGTTCAACCGTTTTTCCCGTTACGCTCCTCGCATTGAAACAGACACACTCCAGACCTCCAAGCCCACTTGGAACCTCCTTCTCCCCAGTGCATCTCTTCTCGTCCAAGCTTACTCTATCTCACATCTCGCTCTCTACCGAGCTATCGGTCTCAGCCCCTCCCCCCCTCCATATTAGTTTAAACCCTGCCGAAACACTCCAGCTAATCTCCCAGCTAAGATATTCACACCCTTCCCATTTAAGTGTTCCCCGTCCCTTCTATACAGGTGCCCTTCTTTCACAAAGAATTCCCAGTTATCCACAAATATGAAACTCTCTGCCCTACACCAGTCCTTCAGCCACGCGTTCAGCTGTAGGATCTCATTTCTCCTGGCTCCGCTATTACCCGCGCGTGGAAGCAGACCTGAGATCGCCACCTTCGAGGCCCTGCTCTTCAGCCTACCCCCCAACTCCCTGAACTGCCTTCTTATATCCTCCCTGCTCTTCCTTCCTACATCCTTCTCTCCTACGTGAATAATCACATCCGCCTGGGCCCCCTCACCCTTCAAAACGCCATCTACCCTGTCCGACATATCTTGCACCCCTGCTCCAGGGAGGCAAACTACCATCCTGGAGTCCCGCCTTGGACCACAGAAGTGTCTATCTATTCCTTTAACCCTCCCATCCCCCACCACTATCTCCCTTTTAGACCCTTTCCTCCCCTTTGAGGTACTCTGGTCCTCGTGCCTTGCCTTTTTTAACCCTCCGCCCTCGATATTTTGGGGGGCTGCCATTGGGGAAGTCTTTGGACTGTCTCCCCTCTCCTTTTTCCCCTTCCTGACAGTAATCCACCTGGAAGGGTCAGGTTTCCCCCCCTTAGGCTCCGGGTCTGCCACCTTACTTTGCCTCCCTTCCATGATTGCCTCGTTCTCCCTGACTAAAAATGCATCTTCCAACTGGCGCTCTAGTTGCTTGACCCGAGCCCTCAGACGCTGCAGCTCCAAACACTTGACGCATACGTGGACTTTCGGGAGAGGTCTCGCCTCCAGGAACTCCCACATATGACACCATACACAGGTGAGGTGTCTTCCCTTAATCCCTGCCATTGTCTTGGACATCTTTGGAGGTGTGAATTCCAGTGGAAACCCAGTAGCACACTGTGCCTAAGCCTGCTCTCGCCCAAGCCCCACAAACCAAAGCCCTTATATCTCAGTCTGCTGCCCTATTCACTCCACTTCCCGCTCCCGACGCTGCCCGCTGTCTACTGCCACTTTCTTTTTATACTCCCCGGTGCCCTTCCCAGCTAGCCCCAGGACTAACTACAGCAGCAAAAAGCACTCAAAGAGAGGAACAAAAACGCAAATTGAAAAAAATCACACTCAGACACTAGGACTTCCAGTCACTCTGTCCCAGAGAACAATACATTGGGAGTCTCCTCGTAGGGTGAGCAGACAGTGACAATGAAATCTGAATCAACTTCAATGTGTCAGTACAGTCTTTGGATGCCTAAGGAATGGAGTGTTCGAAGACTGAGACATCAGATCTAGCACCAAGTTCATAGTTTACAAAGTTTCTATGGTTCGCACCTTCCTGAATGCATCAGAAACGTGGACAATGTACAGCAGACGTTGACAATATACAACAGACACCTCAAATCCCCAGACAGACATCACCAATGTTGATTCCACAAAGTCCTGCAAATCCACTGGCAGGATAGGCATACCAATGTGAGTGTTCTCTTCCAGGCCGATATTCCCAGTATCGAGGCACTGGTCATGCTTGACCAGCTAAGAATGGGTGGGTCACATTGTCTGTATGCCTGATACAAGACTCCTGAAACAAGTGCTCTACTCCAGGCTCCGCCTTTCTGCAGTGTGGCTGACTCCCATAGAAATTGTACCATAGAAACCCTACAGTGCAGAAAGAGGCCATTCGACCCATCGAGTCTGCATCAACAACAATCCTACCCAGCTCTAATCCTGTATCCCTATATATTTACCCGTTAATCTCTCTAACCTATGCATCCTGGAACACTAAATGGCAATTTCACTTGGTCAATCTACCTAACCTGGGCATCTTTCCAACTGTGGGAGGAAACCGGAGCACCCGGAGGAAACACACGCAGACATGGGGAGAATGTGCAAACTCAGCACAGGCAATGACCCGAGCCGGGAATCAAACCCAGGTCCCTGGAGCTGTGAAGCAACAGTGCTAGCCACTGCACTCTTGTGCCTCCAGTTCTTTAGTGCCTGACAGCAGGAGCACCAGGATATACAGGCTTGGCAGCATTATGGATGCACCTTCTTTGGCCATCAGGCCTGACATGGGCCTCAAGCCCAGAGCCTCAGGCTCAGAAACAAGGATACTACTCACTGCTCCATAAAACCTCCTCTGAATTCCTGACGGGATTTACTAGTGGCTATCTCTTACTGATGGCCCTCTTCTTAAGTGGAAACATCCCAATCAAAACCCTTTCTGGATCTTCAAGACCTTTTGAAGTCTCCTCTTCCCAGCCTGTCTGGTTTTTCCTGATAGTTAACATGCAGCATTATTTTCACAAATCTTTTCTGCCTTGTCCAGTGTCTTGGTATCCTAAATGATATTGCCATGCCGATACGGCAACTGGAACAGTGGCCACTAACTCTGTGGGTTGTAGGTTTAAGTGGGTTGATGTGTCAGAAGTGCTGGCTACACACTTCCAACGTTAAACAAAATCTGCCCAGTAGTAATTCCCAAAAACTAACAGAAGGGGGCAAACTTGTGGCATTGCGCCTGAAGAATGTGTTTTCAACCAACATCCTATGAAAGGTTGCGGGGGGCAGATCTGTCCCAGAATGGCCCTTCCCTCTTTTAAGTTTATTTATTAGTGTCATAAGTAAGGTTTACATTAACATTGCAATGAAGTTACTGTGAAGATCCCCTAGTAGCCACACTTGGCATCTGTTTGGGTTACACTGAGGGAGAATTTAGCACGGCCAATGCACCTAACCAGCACGTTTTTGGAAGGTGGAATTCTCTATCCAGTTGAGGCTGACTCGCTGAATGCTTTTTAAAACAAGGATAAGTAAATTTTTGAACAATAAAGGAATTAAGGGTTATGGTGAGCTGACGGGTCAGTCCACAAAAAGATCAACTATGACTTTATTGAATGGCGGCGATGGTCTATTACTGCTCCTAATTCTTATGGAGGATTGCGTACAGTTCTGGACACTGCATTTTAGAAAGATGTGAAGGCACTGGAGTGAGAGTAAAGAAAAGATTCATCAGAATGGTTCCAGGGACGAGGGGATTCAGACCTGTGGATAGATCAGAGGAGCTGGGGTTGTTTTTCAGGGCAGTACGGTAGCACAGTGGTTAGCACTGCTGCTTCACAGCTCCAGAGATCTGGGTTCGATTCTTGACTTGGGTCACTGTCTATGTGGAGTTTGCACATTCTCCTGATGCCTGCGTGAGTTTCGTCCCACAGTCTAAAAATGTGAGGGTTAGATTAATTGGCCATGCTAAATTACTGCTTAGTGTCCTGAGAAGTATAGGTTAGAGGGAATAGTGGATAAAATATATAGGGCTTGGGTGGGATTGTGGTCAGTGCAAACTCGATGGGCCGAATGGCCTCCTTCTGTACTGTAGGGATTCTATTCTATTCTAAGAGAAGGTTGAGAGAAGATTTGATAGAGATGTTGAAAATCATGAGGGGGGGAGGTGTGTCACAGAGAGAGTAGAACATAGAACATTACAGCACAGAACAGGCCCTTCGGCCTTCGATGTTGCGCCGACCAATATAAAAAGCAATGCCCCTCCGAACTAACCCATTCCCTTCTCTTCCATATACTTATCAACTAACCTCTTAAACGCCACCAAACTTGGCGCATCTACAACTGCTGCAGGCAGGGCATTCCACTCCCGAACCACCCTTTGGGTAAAGAACCTACCTCTGATATCCGTCCTATAACTATCACCCCTTTATTTAAAGCTGTGTCCCCTCGTGCTAGCTTTCTCCATCCTAGGAAAAAGGCTATCACTGTCCACCCTATCTAAACCTCTAATCATCTAATATGTTTCGATCAGGTCCCCTCTTAGCCTCCTCCTTTCTAACGAAAACAACCTCAAATCCCTCAGCCTCTCCTCATAAGACCTGCCCTCCATACCAGCAACATCCTGGTAAACCTCCTCTGTACCCTCTCCAATGCCTCCACATCTTTCTTATAATGTGGGGACCAGAACTGCACACAATACTCAAGTGCGGCCGCACTAGAGTTTTGTACAGTTGCAACATGACGTTGCGGCTCCGAAATTCAATCCCCCTACCAATAAAAGCTAAGACTCCGTATGCCTTCTTAACAACCTTATCGACTTGATTGCCAACTTTCAGGATCTATGCACATATACCCCAAGATCCCTCTGTTCATCAACACTATTAAGAGTTCTACCATTAGCCCTATACTCTACACATTTGTTATTCCTGCCAAAGTGAATTACCTCACATTTTTCCACATTAAACTCCATTTGCCACCTCTTGGCCCAGCTCTGCAACTTGTCCAAGTCTCTCTGCAAACTAGAACACCCCTCTTCACTATCTACCACTCCACCAACTTTAGTGTCATCTGCAAATTTACTAATCCATCCTTCGATACCCTCATCCAGATCATTTATAAAAATTACAAACAGCAGGGGCCCCAAAACACACCCCTGAGGTACACCACTTGTCACCGAACTCCAAGATGAATATCTCCCATCACCCACCACCCTCTGTCTTCTATCTGCTAGCCAATTCCTAACCCAATTAGCTAAATCACCCTCTATCCCATACATCTGCATTTTCTGCAGAGGTCTTCCATGGGCCACCTTATCAAACGCCTTACTAAAGTCCATATATACCACATCAACCGCCTTACCCCCATCCACCTCTTTAGTCACTTTTTCAAAAACTCAATGAGGTTAGTAAGGCACGACCTACCCTTCACAAAACCATGCTGACTATCCCCAATCAATTCATTTCTCTCGAAATAACTATAAATCCTATCCCTAATAATTCTCTCCAATACTTTGCCCACAACAGAAGTAAGACTCACTGGCCTATAATTCCCTGGAAGGTCTCTCTTCCCCTTCTTGAACAATGGGACCACATTCGCTATCCTCCAGTCCTCCGGAACCACACCCGTAACCAACGACGACCTGAAGATCAGAGCCAGAGGCTCTGCAATCTCCACTCTTGCCTCCCAGAGAATCCTAGGGTAAATCCCGTCCGGCCCAGGGGACTTATCCAACTTCAAACCCTCGAGAATTTCTAGCACATCCTCCCTATCTACTTCAATACTTTCCAGTTTGCAACCCTGTACCTCAGTGTTCTCCTTAACTACATTTACATCACCCTGCGTGAATACCGAAGAGAAATATTTATTCAGTACCTCTCCAATCTCCTCAGGCTCCACGCACAACTTCCCACTGCTGTCTATGACTGGCCCTAATTTTGCCCTAACCAATCTTCTATTCTTAACATATCTAAAGAAAGCTTTAGGATTCTCCCTAATCCTATCAGCCAAAGTCTTCTCGTGTCCTCTCTTCGCTCTTCTCAATTCACTCTTTAGCTCCCTCCTGGCTAATCTATAGCTATCCATTGCACTAACCGAGCCTTCAATCCTCATCCTGACATAAGCCTCCTTTTTTCCTTTTAACCAGCAAATCAACTTTTTTCGTACACCAAGGTTCTCTTACTCGACCATTTCCTCCTTGCCTGACAGGGACATACTTATCAAGGACTCGCAGCAGCTGCTCCTTGGATAAGCTCCACATTCCAGATGTTCCCAGTCCCTGTAGTTTCCTAGTCCAATCTATGCACCCTAATTCTCTCCTGATGGCCTCATAATTACCCTTCCCCCACCTATAACTACTGCCCCCAGCTTCATGCCTATCCCTGTCCATCACTAAGGTGAACTTAACCGAATTGTGGTCACTATCACCAAAATGTTCACTAACTTCCAAGCCTAACACCTGGTCTGGCTCATTGCCCAGCACCAAATCCAATGTAGCCTCACCTCTAGTTGGCCTATCTACATACTGAGTCAAGAAACCTTCCTGCACACTTTGTATAAAAACTGACCCCTCTAACGAGCTAGAGCTATAGCTATTCCAATCAATATTAGTAAAGTTAAAGTCCCCCATAACAATTACACTATTACTTTCACTCCTGACCAGAATTGACTTGGCAATCCTTTCCTCAACCTCTCTAGAACTTTTAGGAGGTCTATAAAAGACTCCCAACAGGGTGACTTCTCTTTTCCTGTTTCTAATCTCAGCCCATACTACCTCAACAGACAAGTCCTCATCAAACTTCTTCTCTGTCACTGTGATACAGTCTTTGACTAATAATGCCACTCCTCCCCCCCTCTACTTCCTTCCCTACTCCGACTAAAGCATTTGAACCCTGGAACCTGCAACATCCATTCTTGTCCCTGCTCTACCCAAGTCTCTGAAATGGCCAGAGAACCCTCAGTAGAGAGGGAGAACCCTTTCCCATTGGTGGAAGGATGGAGAACCAGATTTGGGGGGCATTGATTTAAGTTGATTGGCTTAAAGAAGCAAGAGCGATAAGAGGAGAAAAAGACATGTGCTACCTGAGGGTGTGGTGGTTGTATTGTCAATCATGGGTTTCAAAAGGGAATTGGATGACGATTTGAGAATGAGACATGGTTGCCAGAAAAAGTTGGTGGAGAGTGGGACAAGGAGAAGTGCTCTGGGCATTTGCAGAAAGCGCGAGAGGTCTCACTCTGTGCTGCAGACAATTCTACAAAAGGGCCAGGACACGCCACTCAGCAGTTCACCAGCACCATTTCAAGGGGCTGTCGGGGCAGAGAGTTATTTGACATCCCCATTCCCCCCGGAAGGACTTACAAAGTGAGGATGGGGTGGGAAGCTGTTCTTGCAACGAGTTGAACTCAAAGGTTAAGTGCTGCCTTCAAAAGGTCCATCTTTGAGCAAATGCCCTGGTGGGTCTCTTACCTCATTAGCTACATATTTTTATTTGAACTTGTACGTAAGAAGGCTTTGATTTTGCTGTAAAGGGCCTGGACGCCGCTTTTCAGCTTCTTCCAGTAATGCTTGGAGTCCATAATCTCTTGGTAGGCCATGTCATCCAGCACGCAGTCGTAGGGGTCAGGGTCCAGACAAGTCACGTTGGTCAGCCGGCACTGCTTGTCCTTGCGGCTGCAGTCGCAGGTTTTGTAGTTGCACGGCTTCCTCTGGAACTGGCTGGGCTGGAGGACACCCCCGCTGTCCCGGTCCACGATGCCCCGGATTCGGGACATGCTGCCGTTCAGGCAGTTGCAGTACCAGGCACTCCAGCCTGCCCAGGCACCGTCCAAGGTGGTCAAGGGCTTGTGCGGTCCACTGGCCTTCTCCACTGGCGTGCCTTTGCCCCTGATTGAGGGTACTGGG
Organism: Sphyrna mokarran; assembly: GCA_024679065.1. Taxonomy (NCBI): domain Eukaryota; kingdom Metazoa; phylum Chordata; class Chondrichthyes; order Carcharhiniformes; family Carcharhinidae; genus Sphyrna; species Sphyrna mokarran. Next base: position 3,370,898 of record JAGIQG010000042.1, on the reverse strand, counting down.
TTCCTGCCGATGCCCACCCCGGGTTTAGGCTTGACGACGGCTCTCGGCTTGGTGGGCTTCGTCTTTCCCAAACGCCGTTTGGAAGCTGCTTTCAAGCCATTCTTTACCCTAAGTGGGGGCTTGCTGTCTTTGAGGCTGGCAATTTTAATTTGGGTCTCGTTGCCCAGCGTAAGGGCCGTTTCGGTTTGAGCCCCGTTGGAATTGGCAACAATGATCTTGTCCCCTTCGTTGAGGACAATGGAGGCAACAGTAGCATTTTTCACATCTCTGGTATCGGTAATTATGATTTCAGTCTGACTGCCCGGCTTGGCAGATGACTTGATCTTGTTTCCAGCGTCACCCGAATCGGCAAGTATGATTTCGTCCCCGGCGTTGAGGACAATGGGGACCAAGCTGCCGGTCGCCTTGCCGCCCGAGTCGATGATGACGAGTTCGGCCCCACTGCCCACAGTGATGGGTGCCGCCGCCGTCTCACCAGGAAGGCTGGAGCTGCTGACGTCGAGTTGCGTGGAGCCCGTCAGGACAATGTGCAGAGAGGTGTCCGCCGCCACATTGCTGCTGGAGCCAGAGAAGGGATGGGCGGAGGGCAGGGGGGCTCTGTGGGTAGTTGGCCGGGTGGAGGGCAGGGGGGCTCTGTGGGTAGTTGGCTGGGCGGAGGGCAGGAGGGCTCTGTGGGTAGTTGGCTGGGCGGAGGGCAGGAGGGCTCTGTGGGCGTGGTGGGAGGAAGTTGGCAGTTGCTGGGTGGAGGGCAGGAGGGCTCTGTGGGCAGTTGGCTGGGCGGAGGGCAGGAGGGCTCTGTGGGCAGTTGGCTGGGCAGAGGGCACAAAGGTTCTGTGGGCCGTTGGCTGGGCAGTAGCCAGGAAGGCTCTGTGGGCAGTCGGCTGGTCAGTGGGCCGAAAAGCTTTGTGGGCAGTCGGCTGAGCAGTGGCTAGGAAGGCTCTGTGGGCAGTCGGCTGGGCAGTAGCCAGGAAGGTTCTGTGGGCAGTGGGCAGGAAGGATCTGTGGGCAGTTGGTTGGGCAGTAGCCAGGAAGGCTGTCTGGGTGCTCGGCTGGGCAGTGGACAGGAAGGTTCTTTGGGCAGTTGGCTGGACGTTGGCCAGGAAGACTGTCTGAGCGCTCGGCTGGGCAATGGACAGGAAGGTTTTCTGGGCAGTGGGATGTCGGCTGGACAGGAAGTCTTTCTGGACTGTTGGATGGCTGCTGGACAGCATGGCTGTCTGGACAGTGGGCTGGGCAGTGGGCAGGAAGATTGGCTGAGTGCTCGGCTGGGCAACGGACAGGAAGTCTCTCTGGACTGTGGGATGGCTGCTGGAGAGGACAGCTGTATGGGCAGTGGGGTGTCTGGAGGGCAGAAAGACTCCCTGGGCAGTGGGGTGGGCGGTGGATGGGACGATTCTCTGGGCAGTGGGGTGGGCGGTGGATGGGACGATTCTCTGGGTGGTGGGCTGAGCGGTGGATGGGACGATTCTCCTGGTGGTGGGCTGGGTGGTGGATGGGACGGTTCTCTGGGCAGTGGGCTGGGTGGTGGATGGGTTGGTTCTCTGGGTGGTGGATGGGATGGTTCTCTGGGTGGTGGATGGGACGGTTTTCTGGGTGGTGGATGGGACGGTTTTCTGGGTGGTGGATGGGACGGTTTTCTGGGTGGTGGATGGGACGATTCTCTGGGTGGTGGATGGGACGGTTCTGTGGGCAGTGGGCAGGGCGTTGGATAGGACAGTTCTCTGGGTAGTGGGCCGAGCGGTGGTTAGGACGGTTCTCTGAGTAGTGGGGTGGGCAGTGGAAAGGACGGTTCTATGGGTGGTGGGGTGGGCAGTGGATAGGACAGTTCTCTGGGTGGTGGGTCGAGGGGTCAGTTGGCTGGTGGGTGGGACAGTTCTCCCGGTGGAGGGTTGAGGGGTCAGTTGGCTGGTGGGTGAGACAGTTCTCCCGGTGGAGGGTTGAGGGGTCAGTTGGCTGGTGAGTGGGACGGTTCTAGCGGTGGAGGGTTGAGGGGTCAGTTGGCTGGTGGATGGGACGGTTCTCCCGGTGGAGGGTTGAGGGGTCAGTAGGCTGGTGGGTGAGACGGTTTTCCCGGTGGAGGGTTGAGGGGTCAGTAGGCTGGTGGGTGAGACAGTTCTCCCAGTGGAGGGTTGAGGGGTCAGTTGGCTGGTGGGTGGGACGGTTCTCCCGGTGGAGGGTTGAGGGGTCAGTTGGCTGGTGAACGGGGTGGTTGTTTGGGAAGTGGGCTGGGCGGCGAATGGGACGGTCGTCCAAACAGTGGGCTGAGCGGTAGGTCGGCTAGTGGACGGGACTGCTGCCTGGGTGGTGCGTTGTCCAGCGGTCAGTTGACTGGCGGGCAGCACGGTAGTCCGGGCAGTGGGCTGGGTGGCGGTCAGGGCAGCCGTACGGGCACTGGGCAGGACGGTAGTCCGGGCAGTGGGCTGGGTGGCGGTCAGGGCAGCCGTACGGGCACTGGGCAGGACGGTAGTCCAGGCAGTGGGCTGGGTGGCGGTCAGGGCAGCTGTGTGGGTAGCGGGCTGGGCGGAGGATTGGACGGCTGTGTGGGCAGTGGGTTGGCTGGCGGACAGGACGACTGTCTGGGCAGTGGGCTGGACAGTGAATGGGGCAGTTGTTCGGCTGGTGGATTGGACGGCTGCTTGGGCAGCGGGCGGGACAGTCTCGTGGGCGGTGGATGGAACGGTTGTGTGGGAAGCGGGCTGGGTGGCGGGTGGGTCGACTGCCTGGGCAGAGGGCTGGGCGGCAGCAGGCTGCCCGGTGGACAGGACGACAGCCTGGCGGTCGGAGTGGGCGGCGGGTTGCACCGCGGTGTGGCCAGCGGCGGACGGGGTGACGGACCGAGGAGTGGCCGAGGAGGTGGTCCGGGGGGCGGTACCGGACTGGGCGGTGGGCTGGGCAGTGGCGGCCGACCGGGCGGCCGAGGAGGCGGTGCGGGGCTGGACGGCGGCCGGCCGGGCCGAGGAACGGTCGGGCCGGAGGGTCGGGGGGCGGGCGGCAGAGGGGGCGGGGGGGCGGGCAGTCGAGCCGACGGCGCACCTGCCCGTCGACGGGGCGGCGGCGCCCGGGGGGCATGGGGAGGCGGGGGGGAGGCTGGAGCCGCCGCCCGCTCGGAGGGCGGCGGTGGCCAACGCCTCAGCGGGCAAGACCACCGTCAGCTTGACTGGGTTGGCAGCCGCGGTCGGCGCCCTCCCCGGCCAGGCCAGGTGGGCGAGCAGAAGGGCGAGTGCGGCAAAGTGCATGGCCACCGCTGTTCTCCCCGGAGAATGAGAGCCAGGACCCTTGGCTTCTACCATCCATCATGGGCGCCATTAGCTGGGGCCAGATGTTGGCGGCAACCGTTGGATCAGGCGCGAGACCCCCATTCAAACCGCCCACCGCGCGCCCGTTTCCATGGCGACACCCCCCCCTTTGTGACGTCGGGCGCCGGCCTCCCGACCAATCAGGACACCCGGCGCGGTGGGCGGGGCTCGGCCCGCCCGCCCGCCGCCACTCGGCGCGTCCCATTGCCGGGACTGCGGGGGTGTCCGCGCCCTCAAACCTCTTCCAGAGTAACACATTCGGCTAACCCTTGGGCCGAAGCGCCGTCGGGACCACTTTTTTTTTTATATCTCCGCTACCACCGAAAGGCATCTCTTTGCCCGTCCGCCTGGTCGACGTTAGTGCTGGACATTGCCCCCTCTCCCCCCCCCCTCCGCGGACACCCCTTGTTGGCCGATTTGTGGTACTTAGCACATGGGATTCATCCTTATTTTTGTCCCTTTTCCCCATTAATTATCCTTCACAATCCGGCAATAATAGTTGGACGGATGGCCCAGGGGCGTTTTCAGCGTGGAAATGGGCGTTTATCTTCGGTATGCAGCTCACATTGGGAGTTGGCCACCCAAGCATCGACAAACATGGCCGCCAGTTGGCCAAGGTGAGGCGGCCGTGCCTGAGTGCCATGGCGACGCGGTGTCTTTTTTGCACGTTTCTGGGCGATGTTAATGTTGCTGGTAGTGCAATTTGGGCCACCCACCACACAGAAGCCAGCAGGAGTAGGCCACTTGGCCCTTCTGGTCTGCCCCGCTATTCCTTTCATTCAGATGGGATGGGCGATGGTAAGACGTCTCCACGACACCGGGCACTAGTTTGAGGGTTAGAAAAACAGGGGTGGCATGGACAAGTTGGGCTGAAAGGCCTGTTTCCATGCTGTAAACCTCTATGACTTGTGCTATATGATCTATGACCTATACTATGTCTATGACCTTTATGATCTGACCTATGACCTATACTATGTCTATGACCTATACTATGTCTATGACCTATACTATGTCTATGACCTTTTGATCTGACCTATGACCTATATTATGTCTATGACCTATATTATGTCTATGACCTATATTATGTCTATGACCTATACTATGTCTATGACCTTTATGATCTGACCTATGACCTATACTATGTCTATGACCTTTATGATCTGATCTATGACCTATACTATGTCTATGACCTTTATGATCTGACCTATGACCTATACTATGTCTATGACCTTTATGATCTGACCTATACTATGTCTATGACCTATACTATGTCTATGACCTATACTATGTCTATGACCTTTATGATCTGACCTATGACCTATGTTATGTCTATGACATATACTATATGATCTATGACCTATACTACATTCGTGACCTATACTATGTCTATGACCTTTATGATCTGACCTATGACCTATGTTATGTCTATGACATATACTATATGATCTATGACCTATACTACATTCGTGACCTATACTATGTCTATGACCTTTATGATCTGACCTATGACCTATACTATGTCTATGACCTATACTATGTCTATGACCTTTATGATCTGACCTATGACCTATACTATGTCTATGACCTTTATGATCTGACCTATGACCTATACTATGTCTATGACCTATACTACATTCGTGACCTATACTATGTCTATGACCTATACTATGTCTATGACCTTTATGATCTGACCTATGACCTATATTATATCTATGACATATACTATATGATCTATGACCTATACTACATTCGTGACCTATACTATGTCTATGACCTTTATGATCTGACCTATGACCTATTTTTTTTTAAGCAACACAGCACGGGAAACAGGCCCTTCGGCCCAACGAGCCCGCGCCGCCGTCATACTATATAGTAGCAAATACATTATCCTATTTTAATATTCCTATATAATAATATATATATTATTCCTAATATGGAAAATTCTCACCATAGGGACAATTTGTTTCCCAATCAGCCTAAGAGCGAATTTTTGGGTTGTGGGAGGAAACCGGAGTGCCCGGAGAAAACCCACGCAACCACGGGGAGAACGCGCAAACTCCCGCAGACACCGGCCCAATTCCAAGTGTCTGCACAGCCACATCGATAGTCTCTGAGCTGTCATGGTGCCCTTCAGGTGGTCCACATAAAGCACTCATTTACGACATGAGGTACCAGGCAACCCATGAATCAACATCCAAGAGCTGTACCCGCACCACCTGCCGAATGCATGCTCAATGTTGGTCAAGTATGGACCGAATTACCTGTGGAAAAAAGCCGTAGTTAAACAGTCCTAATATATCCCTCTATCTGCATACTGCTCATGTGGCTGTCCAAGAGACCCTTAAACAGCCCCAGCGTGCCTGCTCCCACCACCTTACTCGGCAGTGCATTCCACACCCCCACTACCCTTTGTGTGAAAAACTGCCCTCTAATATTCGTCCTATACATAGCCCCCCTCACCCTATGGCCATGACCCCTCGTCCTATCCATTTCTAAAGGCGGAAAAAGTTTACCTCCATTTACTCTATCTATACCCCTTATAATCTTATACACCTCTATGAGATCCCCTCTAAGCCGACGTCTTTCAAGGGAAAACAACCCCAGTCTATCTAATCGTTCCTCATAAGACAGTCCTTCCATACCAGGCAGCATCCTGGTAAACCTCCTCTGCACTCTCTCCAAGGACTCCACATCCTTCCGATAGTACGGCGACCAGAACTGGGCGCAGTATTCCAAGTGAGGCCTAACCAAAGTTCTATACAACTGCAACATCAAACTCCTACTCTTGTATTCTATACCCTTTTCTATGAAAGCTAACATACTATACGCCTTCTTTATCACCTTCTCCACCTGTGAGGACACCTTCAGAGACTTGTGAACCTGCACCCCCAAGTCTCTCTGCGTCTCTATGCTCCGTATAGTTTTACCTTTTATCCTATAACTCTCTTCTACATTTTTCCGGCCAAAATGCATCACCTCGCATTTATCCGGATTAAATTCCATTTGCCATCTATCTGCCCAGTCTACCAACCTGTCTATGTCCTGTTGTATTGCCTGACACTGCTCTTCTGTACCCGCCAATCCAAGCATCTTGGTGTCATCAGCAAATTTGCTGATCTCACCACCTACCCCTACTTCCAAGTCGTTTATGTAGACCACAAATAGAAGAGGACCTAGTACTGAGCCTTGTGGCACTCCACTAGTGACAGGCTTCCAGCCGGAAAAAGAGCCTTCCACTACTACCCTCTGTCTCCTCCTCCCGAGCCAGTTCTCGACCCATCTACATACCCGACCCTGTATCCCATGCGCCTTCACCTTCTCTATCAGTCTACCATGAGGAACCTTGTCAAACGCCTTACTGAAATCCATGTAGACGACATCAACAGCCTGTCCTTCATCAACTGTTTTTGTCACTTCTTCAAAAAATTCCACTAGATTTGTAAGACAAGACTTCCCCTTGACGAAGCCATGCTGCGTATCCCTGATCAGATCGCAGCGCTCCAGATGCTCATACATCCTGTCCCTAAGGATCCTCTCCATTAGCTTACCTATAACTGAAGTCAAGCTCACCGGCCTATAGTTCCCTGGGTGATCCCTCTGACCTTTTTTAAACAACGGTACTACGTTTGCTATCCTCCAGTCCTCTGGGACCTCACCTGTGTCCAAGGAAGAGACAAAGATTTGCGTCAGAGGCCCAGCCAAGTCTTCCCTCAACTCCCTTAGCAGCCTGGGGTAAATGCCATCAGGCCCCGGAGCTTTATATGTCTTTAAGCTGCCTAACAGCCCCAACACCTCTTTCCTCGTAATCCTTATTTCCCTCAACCGATCCTCAACTTTGTCAACATCAGGCACAGACATCTGTCCAGTCTCCTGCGTGAATACCGACGCAAAGTATTCATTCAGGATCTCCCCCATTCCCTCAGGCTCTAAGCATAGATCCCCTCCTCTGTCCCTAAGAGGTCCAATCTTGCCTCTAACCATCCTTTTGCTCCTTACATAGGTGTAAAATGCCTTTGGATTTTCCTTAATCCTACCTGCCAGAGCCACCTCGTGGCCCCTTTTTGCCTTTCTAATACCCCTTTTAAGATCCCGTCTACACTCTCTATAAGCTTCCAGCGCTGTCTCAGTCCCTAGTTGCCTAGATCTAATGTAAGCCTCTCGCTTTTTCTTGATCAAGTCCTCAATCTCCCTGGTAAGCCAAGGTTCTCTAATCCTACCTTTCCCATCCTTCCTCCTTGCCGGCACGTATCTTTCCTGCAGAGAGTTTAGTTTTCCCTTGAAAGACTCCCACATGTACCTCGTCGACCTGCCCTCAAAAAGCTTATCCCAGTCGGTATCTTTAAGATCTTGCCTAATCTGGCCGTATCTAGCCCTCCCCCAGTTAAATACCTTCCCTTTTGGGCCAGTCTCGTCCTTTTCCATTAATATCCTAAAGCAGACAGAGTTGTGATCACTATTTGACACCTGCTCTCCTACCTTGACGTCAACCACCTGGCCTGGCTCATTTCCCAGAACCAAATCCAGTATAGCCCCATCTCTAGTCGGGCCATCCACATACTGCTCCAAGGACCCTTCCAAAACACACTGTACAAATTCCTCCCCGTCCACTCCTACAGCCCTGGGCACACTCCAATCTACTCCAGGAAAATTGAAATCTCCCACTACTACCACCCTATTTTTCCTACACTTATCTAAAATGTCCCTGCATATCCCTTCTTCCACGGCCCGCGGGCTGTTGGGCAGTCTGTAGTTTATATAATTATGTCTATATTATGTCTATGACTTATACTATATGATCTATGACCTATATTACATCTGTGACCTATACTATGTCTATGACCTTTATGATCTGACCTATGACCTATATTATGTCTATGACATATACTATATGACCTATGACCTGTACTATGTAATGTGCAAGATCTATGACTTATACTATGTCTATGACCTATACTATGTCTATGACCTATACTATATCTATGACCTACACTATATCTATGACCTTTATGATCTGACCTATGGTCTATATTATGTCAGTGACATATACGATATGATCTATGACCTATACTATGTTTATAACGTATATGATCTATGAGCTATACTATGTCTATAACCTATACTATGTCTGTGACCTATAGGAAGAAGGTGGAAGAGAGAATGTTTGGGGTACATGGCAATTATGGGGTAATTATGCTGTAGTCTGCTATGTGAGACCTTGCCGAAAGCCTGCTGAAAGCTTAAATAAATCACATCCACCAGTTCTCAGTCAATTCTACTAGTTACATCATCTAAAAAATCCAATAGATTCATCAAGCACAATTTCCCCTTTGCAAATGCTGACTTTGTCTGATTATAACCTCTGCCTTTCAAATGCTGAGTTATGAAATCTTCTAGCAACTTCCCCAGTCTAACGTTGAGCTCATTGGTCTAAAGATGGTTCTCCGTTTTCTCTCGACCTCGCTTTTTGAATAACAGGCTTTCATTAGCTCCCCTCTAATCTGTAGGAACTGGCACAGAGTCCAAATTTCCTAAAAAAGTTTGGAAAATGACTATCAAAGGATTTACTATTTCCAGTGCCACTTCCTTCAATATCTTGGGATGAAGATTATCAGGCCCTGGAGATTTATCCACTTTCAATCCCATCAATTTTCCCCAAAACTGTTTAGCTTCTCACTAAAACTTGCTTCTGTCAGAACTTGTGGTACATTATTCGGGTCTTCCTTTGTGAAGACAGAAAGCAAAGTACAAATTTAGTCACTTAGCTATTTCTTTGATCTCATTATGAATTTTCCTGTTTCTGATTAAGGAGCCTACATTGGTTTCTGTCAGTCTTTTTCACTTTACATAGGAGTGGCACAGTGGTTAGCACTGCTGCCTCACAGCTCCAGGGACCCGGGTTCAATTCTTAGGTTGGGTCACTGTCTGTGTGGAGTTTGCATGTTCTCCCTGTGTCTGCGTGGGTTTTCTCCAGATTACCGATTTCCTTCTACAGTCCAAAGATGTTATCTGGATTGGCCATGCTCAGTTGCCCCTTTGTGTCCAAGGTTGTGCAGGCTTGGACATGCTTAGTGTCCAAAGATGTGTAGGTTAGGTGAATTGCCCCTTAGTGTCCAAAGATGTGCAACTTAGGTGAATTGGCCATGCTAAATTGCCACTTAATGTCCTGGGATGTGTAGGTTAGTGGGATAAATGTGTGGGGTTATTGGGTAGGGCCTGGGTGGGATTGTTGTTGATGCTGACTTGATGGGCCAAATGGCCCCCTTCTGCACTGTAGGGATTCTGTGATATATCTGTAAAACATTTTACGATTGGTTTTTCTATGGTCACCACCAGCTTACTTTCATACATCAAGACAACCAAAGTCACCAAAGATTCCTCTCAAGCAAGTTAATTTAATAGTCCTTCACAGGATGTGGGTAATGCTGGCTGGGCCAGCATTTATTGACCATCCCTAATTGTACCAAGTGGCCATTTCATTTGCTGTGGCTCTAGAGTAAGATCGGGTAAGGATAGCAGATTTCCTTCCCTAAAGTGCATTTGAAGAAAAAATGTTCTTCATTAGATATCGACCACATTGCTGTGGGTCTGGAATCACATGTAGGCCAGGCTGGGTAAGGACAGCAGATTTCTTTCCCTAAAGAGAACATTAGTGAAGCAGATAGGTTTTTAACACCAATTGGCCAAGGCATCATGGTCACCTTTAACCTCCAGACATTTTATTGAACGCAGATTTCACCATCTGCTGTGATGGGATTGTCCTTAGAGCATTGCTCTGGGTCTCTGGATTACTAGCCCAGTAGGGTGACGTGGTGGCACAGAGGTTAACACTTTCGATTCCTGGCTCGGGTCACTGTCTGTGTGGAATCTGCACATTCTCCTCCCGTGTCTGGATGGGTTTCCTCCGGGTGCTCCGGTTTCCTCCCACAATTCGAAAGATGTGCTGGTTAGGGTGCTAAATTCTTCCTCAGTGTGCCCGAATAGGAGTGTGGCGACTAGGGTATTTTCACAGTAATTTCATTGCGGTGTTAATGTAATCCTACTTGTGACACTAAAAATTAAACTTTTTAAACATGCCTTTGATATATCAATGCCTTGGTTTGAGTTGACTTTCATTTCTACTTAAATGTCTCCTTAACAGATCTCTTTGACAAAAAGGCAGCAAGGAAGGCCTGACAGAGATATCCCCAATCACAGCATACTGTCTCGCAGTAGCAATGAGATGAAGGACAGAGAGAGGTAGAGAACAATGATAAGTTGGTCAGGCTGGGCTTGTTTCCAGTGGAGTTTAGAAGAGAGAGGGGGTGACTTGATTACAAGAACCTGAACGATTTGGATGTGGAAAGGATGTTTCCTCTTGTGGGTGAGTCCAGAACTCTGGTGGGGGCTGAGTGTTCTAGTTTTAAAATAGGAATAGATAGATTCTTGTTTTACAAGGGGATTGTTGTAACTCAGCTAATTGTCCTTCACCAACACTCTTTATTCGGTACCAAAGAAAAGGGCCGCACTTGCGGTCAGATAGCCTCCACCTCCAGTCCTGGTAAAGTAACAGGCTTACAAAGCCCCGCTAAACCCCTTCCCACTGGGCCAATCTCCACTCGCTCGACGAAGGCAGCTCCACAAAGCCCACAATCTATTCACGCCCCTTTGTGGCCGTCGTAACAAGGGTTTTCGGGACAGAGATGGGAATGTGGACCTGGGGAAGAAAACAAACAGATCAACCATGCTTTTATTGAATGATGGAATGAGATCGTGGGGGCTGAATGGCCTCCTTCTGCTCCTATCCTGTGTGTTCATCAGGGCGAGATGCTCTTTTCGGGAGACTGTGCAGACGCGATGGACCAAATGGCCTCCTTCTGGATGGTAGTGATTCTATTCCAAAGTTAAAAATTTATGTATTAGTCACAAGTCTGCTTACATTAATACTGCAATGAAGTCTCTGTGAAATTCCCCCAGTTGAAACACTCCGGTGCCTGTTCGGATACACTGAGGGAGAGTTTTTTAATGCAACCACCCCCCCCCCCCCCCCCCCCCCAACCCACCACCACCATAATATTCTATTATGTTGTATAAGTATCCATGGGTTATGATGACAAGTGTCATACAAATCTCCCATAACTAGGAGATTATAGAATAAGTAAGAGTGTCGAGTCTCATTTTTGACAGTGTTGAATAGCGGGGATGTGTTCATCCCCAAAAAAGTTCCAAATGATGAATGAGCATGAAAATGGGAAAGTTTCAGACCCAGTTTCTGGGCAAATGTATGACACTGTTGTCACTTTTTTGGGACCCCTCTCCCCCCCTTCCCCTCCTCCCCTCCTCCCCCCGTCCCCCCCTCCCTCTCTCCCCCTCCTCTCTCCCCCTCCTCCCCTCCTCTCTCCCTCCCCCCTCCCTCCTCCCTCCCCCCCTCCCTCTCCTTCCCCCCCTCTCCCTCCCCCCCTCCCTCCTCTCCTCCCCCCCTTCCCTCCCCCCCCTCTCCCTCCTCCCCCCTCTCCCTCCTCCCCCCCCCTCCTCCTCCCCCCCTCTCCCTCCTCCTCCCCCCCTCTCCCTCTCCCCCCTCCCTCCCCCTTCCTCCCCTCTCCCTCCCCCCCTCCTCTCCCTCCCTCCCTCCCCCCTCCTCCCCCCCCTCCCTCCCCCCCTCTCCCTCCCCCCTCCTCTCCTCCCCACCCCCCCCTCCCTCCCCCCCCCCTCTCCCTCCCACCCCCCTCTCCCTCCCCCTTCCCCCCCCCTCTCCCTCCCCCCGCTGGGCTGGGAAACCTCCTGTTACCCCTGTTCCTCACCCCTTCCGATCATAGACACACCCACACATAGAGACACTGATACCCCCCTCATCCTGTTGCTCCATGTGCTGGTTCCCCACAGGCTTGCCCCCAATCACCCGGGCTTCAGTGACCCCTGATTCCTCCCCCCTCCCCTGGGCCGCCATCTCCTCTAGTTTCTGGTGATGGGGACAGAAACTGGAGGATAGAAAATCTGTGCCTGGCGCATTTTTCTACTCGTGTGGAATACGGACGTTGCTCACCGGACCAGCACTGATTGCCCATCCCTGGTTGCCCTTGGAGGGCAGTTGAGAGTCAACCACATTGCTGTAGCTCTGGAGTAAGTGTAGGCCAGACTGGGGTAAGGATGACAGATTTCCTTCCCTAAAGGGAACCAGATGGGTTTTTCCAACAATGGGTCATCAGTAGATTCTTAATTCCAGATATTTTTTATTGAAATCAAATCTGTCCATCTGCCATGGATGGGATTCGAACCTGGGTCCCCCAGAACATGAGCTGAGTTTCTGGATTAATGGTGTCGGGATAATACGGCAGGGCCATCGCCTCCCCTAAATGATTTAAATGGCAAAGAAGGCATGAAGATGATTGTGCCGGTAAAACACGGCCAGAAGGATGGCTTTGAGTGCAAGACTGGTTCACACCCAGCGCGAAAGCCTCGTGCGCTATCTTCCCGACTCACTGCACCAATCAACCGCGGGCTAGAAAGATCATGCCGCAACTTGGGAGATATTAATATCGCTTGGCAAAGAAAGCTCCCTCCATCCCCACCGAAAAGCACAACACAATGAAAAAATCTCCTTCCAGACCAAGCTCATAACTTGAGATTGAGGACAGGCCACATGGTAGAGACATCATCCCACAGAACACACTGCAACGCCAACACTCTGCAACGTTCTAACACGTTGTTTTGACAGCAAATTGACAAGAACAAAGATCTGCATTTATGCAGCGCCTCTCATCACCGCATGATGTCCCAAAGGGATTGACAGCCATCTCGGAAGCACAGCCAGGGACGGAATGTCGAAAACACAGCATCCAGCTTAATGGCCAGACCATTTGGGAAAAAAAAAAGATTGATTTGGCCCCAGAGCACCAGAAGGACTCTCCAGAAGAGGTTTCAAAGACCGCCCAAGAGGGCAAGGCAGATCCTGACGTGTCATCCAGAAGGCAGTATCTCTGACAGGGCAGCACTCTCTCAGCGCTGCTGCTCTGAACGTCCCCGGGATTACAGGTTCAAAGGAGGGTGAAAATAAAGTTAAAACATTTAACTAATGGGTTTCTGAAGTGTGCTCCATCTTGAACTGTAAAAGCTCAAACGTACAAAGTTATGCACCTGGAGAGGCCATTTTAAGATGCACAATACTAGGGCAGCGATAGAATCCCTGCAGTGCAGAAGGAGACCATTCAGGCTACTCACCTGAAGGGCATCTCACCCAAGCTAACCCCCACTCTACCCTTATAACGCCACACATTTAGCATAGCCTTGGACAGTAAGGAAGCAATTTAGCACGGCCAGTCCACCTAACCTGGCATGTGTTTGGAGCGTGGGAGAAAACCGGAGCACTCAGAGGAAAGCCACGCAGGACGTGTAGACACCATGCCCGGGTCACCCAAGCCAAGAATTGCAGCTGGGTTCCTGGTGCTGCGAAGCAGCCGTGCCAATCACAGTGCTGCCCTTGCCATGAAGTGGTTGTGGTGATGCTGATATGAAGCATGATATGATATTAATCATGGTGATTAATTCCATGGCATCACGAGAGCAGATAAGCATAGCGATAGCAGGAATGGTGAAAATGTCTAAAAACAATAGATTTATCACAGTAAGGCCAATCCTGAATTAGCCTGATAAGCTCCCCCATGGCAGGTAGAGGAAGTACTCTGCTCAATTCGGAATACCTGTACGCATCACGAGAGATGTCCCACAAACATCCACAGCTTAAGTACTTCAGTATCCATCTGATGATGTTTGCAGTGAAGGAATAACAACTGTGATATTTATTGCTTCCAAATTTATCAAGAATCCTCAATTCCATTGACACAATTCACATTCACCTAAGGCAGTCTTAAGAGTCTTTTAATATCGCCACGCGGGCTCTCTGCAGTCTCAAAGTCAGGAACATCCTCTCAATAACAAAATAATGCTTCTTTTAAAAACAAAAGCTTTAATTTCTTTAAATATACTTGCTGTTAATGGAGGAAGAACTGTACAGACAGTAACCCGGAAAATCCACGCATATCCTCTGCAAGTCTACACACAGAAAGGAGGGAGAGAATTTCTTTCAAAACAGTCTCCTGCTTTAAGGAAAAAGAGAAGGCTTTCTTTTTTATCTCTCTCTCTGGCTGCCCTGTCATCTATCGCTGTGTTTTTATCTGGCAGTTCTGAGCACTGGATTTCCTGTGGAGGGGTGGAGAGTGGTTCTTGGTCAGGATAATCGCCAGAGTGGACACAGAGCTACTGAGGCTGGGAGCTTAAGTCTCTTGAAAATAGCATCGATCGCTTACGTGACTCTGGATGGGGAGGGAGTGGGTGTCTCGTGGCTTTCAGAACTTGTTTGGGACAGGCGAGATGGATCACTACGTCTTTCCCATCTCACGTATTTTTCACTATGTTTGAACCATCGCTAACCAGGAGAGCAACTTTCCCTTTTCGAAATCAAAGCAAAATGAAGTTTATTAGTGTCGCAAGTTGGTTCACATTAACACCGCAGTGAAGTCACTGCGAAAATCCCCCAGTCGCCACCACACTCCGGCACCTGTTTGGGTAACACCGAGGGAGAATTTAGCACCTAACCAGCACTTCTTTCGGACTGAGGGGGGGAAACCCAGGTGGACGCGAGGAGAATGTGCAGTCTCCACACAGGCAGTGACCCGAGCCAGGAATTGAACCCGGGTCCCTGGCACTGTGGGGCAGCACCGTGCCATTGTTTTGAGCTAACGAAAATACATTGACAACAGGGATTAATTCTGAACAGACTTTCCAAAAAAACTCATAAAACGTATATTGTGCCCCTTTTTTTCCTGAGCCTGTAATTTTTTTTCCTCCGGGTGCTCCGGTTTCCTCCCACATTCTGAAAGATGTGCTGGTTAGGTGCATTAACACGGACAGGCGACGGACTGTGGCAGCTCGGAATTTCACAGTAACTTAATTACAGTGTTAATGTAAGCCTACTTGTGATTATTAAAAAACAACTTTAAAAAAAAATATTATTTTATTATGACGTACAGGGCCATTTAGCATGGCCAATCCACCTAACCTACACATCTTCGGACACTGATGGGGCAATTTAGCACGGCCAATCCACCTTAATCTGCACAGCTTTGGAATGTGGGAGAAAACCTGAGCATTCAGAAGCAACCCATGCTTTATAGAACATAGAACATAGAACATTACAGCACAGAACAGGCCCTTCGGCCTTCGATGTTGCGCCGACCAATATAAAAAGCAATGCCCCTCCAAACTAAACCATTCCCTTCTCTTCCATATACTTATCAACTAACCTCTTAAACGCCACCAAACTTGGCGCATCTACAACCGCTGCAGGCAGGGCATTCCACTCCCGAACCACCCTTTGGGTAAAGAACCTGCCTCTGATATCCGTCCTATAACTAGCACCCCTTAATTTAAAGCTGTGTCCCCTCGTGCTAGCAAGGGAGAACATGCGGACTCCACCCAATCACCCAAGGCCAGAATCGAAGCCAGGTCCCTGGTGCTGTGAGTAGTGCTGAACATTTTGCCACTGTTCATAAGCCAACAGGCAGCAGGCACTGAACCCAGGCATTGGATTATCACCCGAATCACAAGTCCCTCATTAGAATTATAAAGCTCAGTGGTTTAAATCCTGAAAGAAAGGTGGACAGATCAACGTGAGTAATAAATGTAAAGTATGTATTATTTCGGATATCGATTTAATATTTTCTTATAATAGCTAACACTGCGTGAAACTGGTCCCTTGACTTGGGGATAAAAATAAATGTAAACCCTCTCCCCATTTCCAGTATACAGCAAGACGTCATGAACAGGTGATAAATTCTTGACTAAACAATCTTCTGGATTCAGTCCATAATTTTGCTTGTTTTCTGCTTTTCCCCGCATTGGTCAAATAAAACCGCTCGCAAAGATGTGAGATAAATGCCGAGAGAAGGACGGTTGCAAGTCAGCACAGCAAACAACGCCCCTCGTTGCTCCAAACACAATAGCCCCACTATCTCAATCCCATCCCCACCGAAGCACATCCCCAACACGTTTACCACTTGTAAATGGACCTTTCTGGTAATCGATAATATTCACTGACCATGTCGTGAACTGTGAGCACCTATCACAACCAATAGCCCCTTCCCCCTAAATCCATGCTCCCATTGCTTGCTCATTCCGCACCCGGAAGTCTCACCTGGGGTAAGAGGGCGCCAAGATTTTCTAGTCCTGAAACCTGAAGGGGGTCAAACTCTCTCCCCCCTCCCTCTCCTCAGTTCCCTGCTGAATACACTCCCAATGGCATTGCCAACTCCCTTTCCTTGACTATCCCTTGCCACCATCTTTGCACAGAGATTCTGCAGCAGGAGCTTAATTCTCGCCACAGATGAGAACTTTTCTGGGCAGGAGTGGCCGAGGAGGCGGAAGAGGAGACCCCAGCCCGTTTTTCTTTCACCAACCACAAGGAACCCACCGAAACTCAGCAGGTGCTGGGATTTGACCCCTGGTCCTACAGACTTGACTCATCAACAGTTCATTCAGAATTTTCTTGAGCACGATACGCTGTTGTTGTGATCCAGGGTGGGGGGAGTACTTGCTGGAAGAAAATTTACTCTGAAGTCGAACACAACACGAGCATCGAAAGTCTGTCTTCTCATCCCTTCCGTTGTGGGGTCCACAGTTTTTTTTCTCTTGCGCCACTCAGAAAATGTCTCTCTTCCATGGCAGATAGAAAGCAATCCAGTAGAATTCTACACACGCACACACACAAACATACACACGCACGACACAATAGGCTTCTATGATGTTACAGGATTTCCATTTAATTCTTCATCCAGCCTGTTTGGAGGTGGGGGAAGAAAGAAAAGTCTTATAAATAACAAGAAACATTCAAGGACATTGCTGACTGCTGCTCTACCCAACTGCAAACTCCACGTGAAACCTTCAATTCACCCAATAAAACTTTTACTACATCCGACTAAAGGTTATTCCAAACCCGTTGAGCTGAGTATTAAATCTGAGTTGCACTTTTACGCAATGTGATTAACAGCAATGTGCATTTATTTGCAACCTTTAACCTAGTAAAGCTTCACCAGGGCATTATCAAACAACCACAGCGCACAGAAGTATCAGAAGAGGGCACGGTCGCAGATGGAGTGCTTAAGGTGTGGCATGAAGGAGCAGCGAGAGGGATTTAGGGCTTAGCTTAGGGTCCTCCCCCAGGGCAACTGAAGGCACGGCCGCCAATGGCGGAGCGATGCCAGTCGAAGTGGTAGCATGCAAGAGGCTAGAGTTGGAGGAGGACAACAATCTGGGAGGTTTGTAGAGTTGGCAAAGGTTACAGAAATAGGGAGGTGGTGTAGGGGGATGGAGGAGGATACAGAGATAGGGAAGAGTTGAAGTGGGCAGGAGAAGGTTACAGAGGTAGAGAGGGGGTGTAGGGGCTGGAGGAGCTAAAAGAGATAGCGAGGGAGTGAAGGGGGCTGGAAGGGGTTACAGAGATAGGGAGGAGTTGAAGGGGGTAGGAGAAGGTTAAAGAGGTAGAGAGGGGTTGTAGGGGCTCGAGGGGGTTACACAGGGAGTGTTGTAGGAAGCTGGAGGAGGTAACAGAGATAGGGAGGGGGTGCAGGAGCTGGAGGGGGTTACAGAGATAGGACGGGGGAGTGTAGGGCTGGAGGAGGTTACAGAGATAGGGAGGGGGTACAGAGATAGCGGGGGGCTGGAGGGTTACACAGATAGGGAGTGATGTAGGGAGCTGGAGGAGGTTACAGAGATAGAGAAGGGGTGCAGGAGCTGGAGGGGGTTACAGAGATAAGGAGGGGGTGCAGGAGCTGGAGGTTACAGAGATAGGACGGGGTGTAGAGGCGGGAGGTTACAGAGATAGGGAGGGGGTTACACAGATAGGGAGTGTTGTAGGGAGCTGGAGGAGGTTACAGAGATAGGGAGGGGTGTAGGAGGTTACAGAGATGGGGGGGGTGTAGGAGGTTACAGAGATAGGGAGGGGTGTAGGGGCTGGAGGAGGTTACAGAGATAGGGAGGGGGTGTAGGGGGGCTGGAGGAGGTTACAGAGATAGCGAGGAATTTGAAGACAAGCATGAGAATTGTAAAGAGGGAGGCGTTGCTGGGTTGGGAGCTGGTTTGGATTGCTGAGCTCAGAAACTAGTGAGAAATAGGGTTTTGTTATTACGGATTAGATAGCAGAGTTCTACGTGAATTCCAGTTTAATTAGGATGGGAAGTTGGCCAGAAGCTAAGTCTAGAGGTACAAGATCATGGATTAAGTGCTGCTCCATTGCACTATCCTAATGTTCTGATTATACTTTATACCTCACTGCGAATCCTCTCTGCTTCCTCCAGACTGTCCAAATTAATTTTCTCCGTTCTTTATACTTAGGAAAGGTCTTATTGCTCTGACCTTCACTCTCTGCAGAGCATATCGAGTTATAGACAGTTACTGCAGGTGGTGGACATTTGACTCACCATAGCTGGAGGAGCCATCAGAAAAAGAACAACATTCCACCACTCAAGCACATCCCCTGTCGGCCCTTCAACCACCTGTGGCACGGTGGGTTAGCACTGCTGCCTCACAGCCCCAGGGAGCTAGGTTCGATTCCTGGCCGGGGTCACTGTTTGTGAGTAGTCTGCACATTCTCATGCATGTCTGTGTGGGTTTCCTCCCACAGTCTGAAAGACATGCTGGTTAGGGTGATTGGCCATGTTAAATTGTTCCTTAGTGTCCAAAGATGTGCAGGTTAGGGTGGATTGGCCATGCTAAATTGCCCCTTGGTGTCCAAAGATGTGCAGCTTAGGTGGATTGGCCATGTTAAATTGCCCCTTAGTGTCCAAAGATGTGCAGGTTAGGGTGGATTGGCTGTGCTAAATTGCCCCTTAGTGTCCAAAGATGTGCAGCTTAGTGGATTGGCCATGCTAAATTGCCCCTTAGTGTCCAAAAATGTGCAGGTTGGGTGATTGGCCGTGCTAAATTGCCCCTTAGTGTCCAAAGATGTGCAGCTTAGGTGGATTGGCCATGCTAAATTGCCCCTTGGGTGTCCAAGATGTGCAGCTTAGGTGATTGGCCTGCTAAATTGTCCCTTAGTGTCCAAAGATGTGTAGGTTAGGGTGGATTGGCCATGCTAAATTGTCCCTTAGTGTCCAAAGATGTGTAGGTTAGGGTGGATTGGCCGTGCTAAATTGTCCCTTAGTGTCCAAAGATGTGTAGGTTAGTGGATTGGCCGTGCTAAATTGTCCCTTAGTGTCCAAAGATGTGTAGGTTAGGGTGGATTGGCGTGCTAAATTGCCCCTTAGTGTCCCAAAGATGTGTAGGTTAGGGTGGATTGGCCGTGCTAAATTGTCCCTTAGTGTCCAAAGATGTGCAGGTTAGGGTGGATTGGCCGTGCTAAATTGTCCCTTAGTGTCCAAAGATGTGCGGGTTAGGGTGGATTGGCCGTGCTAAATTGTCCCTTAGTGTCCAAAGATGTGCGGGTTAGGGTGGATTGGCTGTGCTAAATTGTCCCTTAGTGTCCAAAGATGTGCAGGTTAGGGTGGATTGGCCATGCTAAATTGTCCCTTAGTGTCCCCAAACAGGCGCCATATTGTGGCGACTAAGGGATTCTCAAAGTAACTTCATTGCAGTGTTAATCTAAGCAGACTTGTGACACTAATGAATAAACTGTAAAAACTCCCCAGAGTTTTGATTCACACTGTCTGAGCAAAGCTAATACTACATTAATGTATTTAAAAGGATCTTGTGCCAATTCAATCACTGCAAACATTAAGAGCAATATAATTATAAAATTAAGATGGAAATGCATTCTTGGCTATACTTACTCTTTAATACATTGCGGAATATGTACATGTTGCATAGGAATTAATTGTGAAAGCTCTCGAAGACTACTTACAAACCGGACCTTCCTACTGAACTTTGAGCTGTGAAACAAAGGAAATAGCAGCACGTTACCACCCAGCAACAGTCAGTTAAATAAATAAAATGTGGCAGACGTAATCATGGTCTGTCTTAGAAATGATAGTCCTGATATCAGCCCCCCACTGTGGAGAGGAACGAGGGCGGCGGGGGGGGGGGGGGGGATGGTGGGGAAGAGGACATGGATGGTCAGAGGGGAAGAAGAGTCAGAGGGATGGGTGAGGGTGGAGAGGGAGAGAGGAAGGAGACGTAGAGGAGAGGGAGAGTGAGAGATGGTGTAGGAGAAAGAGGGAGTGGGAGAGAGGGTGAGAGAGAGGGAGGGAGAAGGGGGGGAAGCGAGAGAGAGGGAGTGAGAGGGGAGAGGGAGAAGGGGAGATAGAGAGGGGAAGAGAGAGAATCGGAGAAGGGGGGGGAGTGAAAGAGTAGAAGTGGGGAGAAGAGGATCAGAGAAAGAGAGTGGGAGTGAGAGAGAGAAACAGTGAGAAAGAGATGATGTGGGAGAGCGAAGAAGCAGGAGAAAGAGGAGCAGAAGAGAGATGGAGCGGGAGAGGGAAAGAAAGAGTGGGAGAGAGAGGAGGAGTGGGAGAAAGTAGCAGGAGAAAGAATGCAAGCAAGAGAGAGCAGGAGGATAAACGGGTAAGAGGGAAGAAGCACGGGAAGTAGGGGAGAGGAGACGCACAAGGGAGAGAGAGAGATGAAGGCTGCTGAGAGGAAAAGCACGAGGTGAGAGAAGAGAGGAGACACTCGGGAAGGAAGAGGAGATGCACAGGGAGGAGAATGCAGAGATGCACGAGG
Source organism: Sphyrna mokarran (assembly GCA_024679065.1). Taxonomy (NCBI): domain Eukaryota; kingdom Metazoa; phylum Chordata; class Chondrichthyes; order Carcharhiniformes; family Carcharhinidae; genus Sphyrna; species Sphyrna mokarran. The sequence continues at coordinate 3,349,920 of JAGIQG010000042.1, read as the reverse complement.
AGGAGACGCACAAGGGGAGGAGGAGACAGATCCCAATTAATGTCATGCAGGGTGCTGCTCCTCCCAGTGCAGGCAGCTCCTGGAGTGTTCTCTGAATCAGTTACCATGTGACTCTGTACATCATACCGCAGGCGGTTCTATTCCCCAGTGTTACGTTAACCCTTGCTCTAGCGAGCAGCTCTGCCACATCGTACAACACCTACAGCGCAATGGAGGGAGCGCGAGCTCAGACGCTGGAGCTCTCTTCCCCAAAACAGCAACTGCCGCTGTAGGAGTCACTAGTTCTCAATCCGAGGTCCATAGATTCTTGCTAACTATTGAGGAATGCGGGGATGTAGGCAGGAATGTGCCTGGCAGATTAGCCACGATCTCATTTAACTGGTGGAACAGGTTTGGCAGCCTGTTCCAGCGTGATGAGTAGGAAACTGGAAAGGAAGTGGGTGTGAATTGGAAGGTCTTACCTTATAAAAGGCCGGGTAATAGCTAATATCACTTTAATGAACCATGATGGGTGGACCACAATGAGGGATTTCAAGTTCTTCCTTAACCTATTGAAAAAGAAATTTGCCATTAATGCTGGAAGTTCTTCAACGGCAAGTAACATTTCAACATAAGCCAGTTACTTAGTGTTTGGCCTTTTTGTTGGTTTTAGTTCAGTTGTTACAGTAAAAGTGAAATTGCAACCTTTTCCATCAGCCGGCAGATCTCCAAGGGGAGGGCAGCAAAGTTTCTAAAATGAATAATTCCAGAAAAGCCTATCCCTTCACAAACATGCTTCTTATCTCGAGCTCCTTGGCGGGAACTCTAAAATATATCACACACTCAAAGTAAATCCTCACCATCACAATAGATCCAATTAAACCAAAATTAGGCCTCTATTCTCTTGAATTCAGAAGACTGAGGGGCCGATCTGATAGAAGTGTAAGAATGTTTGCAGGGAAGAAACAGGGTACTGTTTCTCCCAACGCAGGCAGCTTCTCGGAGTTAGTTACCCTGTGACCCTATACATCATACCGCAGGCGGCTCTATTCCCCAGCTGGATTGTAATGAATGGCACAGCAGGCTCAAAGAGCCAACTGGCCTCCTCCTGCTCCTATCTTCTACGTTTCGAGAAGGATAAATTATTTCGCTCGTCGAAAGCTCTAGAACCAGGGGCCACCATCTAAAAATCAGGAGAGGTGTTGGAAAACACTTCTATATGCAAAGAGTGCCGGAGGTTAGGAACTCTCATCCTCACACAGTGCTGGACGCTGGCTCAATTGTTAGGTTTAAGTCTGAGATAGACTGGTTTTATTAAGCAGAGGATAAGGGCCTAGGGTAGATACAAGGAGTTGGAACACAGCTCAGACATGATCTTATTGGAGGAGGGGGAAGTCACTGAATGGTGTACACCTGTTCCTATTCTTCCTGCCATAAGACCTAGGTGCAGTATTAGGCTACTTGGCCCATTGATCTACTCAGCCAAAGTTGGGCTAGTCACTTTCTCCCACGCTATAGCCCGTCCGCCAAATTTACCGCCTGCTCACGCCCTTATCCCTTTGCAGACTCACTGCCTCCTCTTGGCAAATTGGTTTACTCCCTCTCTTGGAAGTCGTAGAGGTTTGCAGCATGGAAGCAGGCCTTCAGCTCAACTTGTTCATACTGTCCTTTTTATTAAATCCTTAAGCTAATCCCAATGGCCTGCGTTTGGCCCATATCCCTCTATACCCGTCTTACCCATCTAAATTCTTTTCAAAAGACGAAATTGAACTTGCTTCTACCTACTACTGCCTCTGACAGCTTGTTCCAGACATTCACCATCCTCTGTGTGGAAAAAATTGCCCCTCTGGACACTTTTGTATCTCTCCCCTCTCACCTTAAACCTACACCCTCTAGTTTTAGACTCCCCTACTTTTGGGAAAAGATATTGACTATTTAGCTGATCTGTGCCCCTCATTATTTTATAGACCTCTGTAAGATCACCCCCTCTACGCTCCAGAGAAAAATGTCCCAGTCTATCCAGCCTCTCCTTATAACTCAATCCACCAAGTCCCGGTAGCATCCGAGTAAATCTTTTCTGCACTCTTTCTAGTTTAATAATATCCTTTCTATAATAGGCTGACCAGAACTGTACACAGTATTCCAAAGTGTGGCCTTACCAATGTCTTGTACAACTTCAACAAGACGTCCCAACCCCTGTATTCAATGTTCTGACAGATGAAACCAAGCATGCCGAATGCCTTCTTCACCAGAAACTTACCTGCGGTCGATGGTCTGGTAACACTGCTTCAGCCAGCTGATTGATGGCACTCTGTTCCGTGTAGTGGCCCCGTTTAAATACACAATAATATAATTTTCAGCCACCAGCAATTCTAGAGTTCCAATAACATACCTACGGGGAGTGGGGGGGAGGAAAAGAACAGCGTAATCAGCTTTCAATGGAATCTTTTTGATTAAAGCAAGGTAAAGAATATTTGTGATGGAATTTAGATGGGAAAGGCACCTTTCGACGGTTGAATAAGTTAACATAAGAAATAGGAGCTGGAGTAGGCCATTTAGTATCTCGAGTGTGCCCTGCCACTCAATAAAATCATGGCTGATCTGAAGTGGATCAGTTCCACTTACTTAGTTATCGATAACTTGATGGTGAGTAACGGTTATCCAGGAAGGATAACTCCCGACTGAACCCAACCCCAATACTACTGAGGATCTAAAACTCCTCCAAAACACATCAATTTGCCAAAGTCATGCGGTTAGCCTGTTCAACGTCACATCAAAGGCAACTCATCGAAGTTGCAGCAGAAGCTTTTGAAAAGGTCAGAGTCACTACCTAAAGAGATTTTCCATCACGTTCTCGTAGTCGGGTAGACTGCTTTCAGGCAGATAGCAGGAAGAGAACACAATGATCGCGGTTAGATTCTCACCAAAGCAACCTGGCACAGAAAGAAAGAGATTATTTATCACCTTTGCTCACCTTGTTACTTCTTTATAAAATCACAGGTCATAACGCCAGGGGTTGGAGGGAGGAACACAAGGATCGCTCCTTCCCTGAGAACCATCAATGAGTTTTTAAACAACAAACCTGTAATTTCGCAATCACCATTGATATTAAAAAGTTTATTTATTTATTAGTCACAAGTAAGGCTGACATTAATGCTGCAGTGAAGTTACTGTGAAAAATCCCCTAGTCGCCACAGTCCTGCTGGGGTTACACTGAGAGAGAGTTTAGCATCCTAACCCGCAGGTTTTTCGGAGGAAACCGGAGCACCCGGCGGAAGCCCACACAGACACGGGGAGAATGTGCAGCCTCCGTACACACAGTGACCCAAGGCTGGAATTCGAACCCAGGTCCCTGGCGCTGTGAGGCAGCAGTGCTAACCGCTAACCAGCCTTTTCTCTTAAAAGATTCCAACTGATCTTAAAATCAGCTGATTTTAAAATTAACTGATTTTAAATCCCACGGTGGGATTTGAACTCGTCACAGGATGATTACAGCACAGAAGGAGGCCATTCAGCCCATTCGGGTCCTTGCAGAGACCACACCTTGGAGGATGTACTCTTCTTCCATACAGTGTAAATTGTTGTTGCCTTCGCTGCACATGGTACAATAGGTACCATATATAGTACACAGAGTGGCACAAAATACAGAGGTTAGCACTGTCACCTCAGCGCCAGGGAGGTGTGCAGATTAGGTGGTTTAACCATGCTAAATTGCCCCATCGTGTTGGCCACGCTAAATTGTCCCTTAATATCCAAAGATGTGCAGGTTAGGGTGGATTGGCCATGCTAAGTTGTCCCTTAGCGTCCAAAGATGTGCAGGTTAGGGTGGATTGGCCATGCTAAATTGTCCCTTAGCGTCCAAAGATGTGCAGGTTAGGTGGATTGGCCATGCTAAATTGTCCCTTAGCGTCCAAAGATGTGCAGGTTAGGGTGGATTGGCCATGCTAAATTGTCCCTTAGTGCCAAGATGTGCAGGTTAGGTGGATTGGCCATGCTAAATTGTCCCTTAGTGTCAAAGATGTGCAGGTTAGTGGATTGGCCATGCTAAATTGTCCCTTAGTGTCCAAAGATGTGCAGGTTAGGGTGGATTGGCCGTGCTAAATTGTCCCTTAGTGTCCAAAGATGTGGGTGGGTGTTTCCCTTATGTCCAAAGATGTGCAGGTTATGGATTGGCCATGCTAAATTGTCCCTTAGTGTCCAAAGATGTGCAGGTTAGGGTGGATTGGCCGTGCTAAATTGTCCCTTAGTGTCCAAAGATGTGCAGGTTAGGGTGGATTGGCCATGCTAAATTGTCCCTTAGTGTCCAAAGATGTGTCTGTTATCTAAATTAGTGGGTAAATATGTGGGGTCATGGGGATCGGCCTTGGTAAGATTCCATTTTGGAGAGTCAATGGGCTGAACGTTCTCCTGATGATTCTGGGAATGAAGGACAGGCTCGAAGGGCTGAATGGCCTGTTGCAGTATCAAAGTCTTGTGGTCTGTGTTGACTGTCTGGAAGAACAAGTCATTTAGTGCGGCACCCCTTCCCAACCTTTGCCCCTCTCAAGATAATGGCACAGTGCTCTCCGGATCATTACTGCAGACCCCTGGATTGCCAGGCCAGTGATGCAACCACTGCTGCTGTCCCAATGGACAAAAGGTTTCAGCGGACAAAGAGTTTCTTGCTTCCACTTGACAAGAAACAAATGATCCCACGCTTAAACCGGTGGGAGGGAGGGGAAAATGGTTGGCGGTTGTTGTGGGTGGAGGGGTGTGTGTTTGCCTCACCTCCATGAGAAATGACTGCCTTGTACGGATCCACGCTGGCCATGTCCACCCGATACTCCTGTTCCCCGATGTGGAAAACCCGCCACAGCTTGCCGTCTTCCGCCTCCTCGTCCGTCACGCGCCCCTGGAAACTTTCCGTGTCCGATAGCGAGCGGTACACCCTGGGTAGATCATCTGGCCGGGTGTTGAAACGGTTGTTCAGGAGGAAGAGAGTGAGGACAGGAGGGAGGAGAGAGAGAGAGAGAGAGAGAGAGAGAAAAGGAAGTTCAGCCCCGAGATGATGCGGAGGAGTAATCTTTCGCTCACGTGTGGCACAACTTGATGATCAAACCTGCCAAAGATACTCTTTGATAGTCTGAACAATCAACCCTTCCCGAAACGTCGCTCCCTCACCACAACCATCTTAAACACGTACAGAGCCGGGGAAAGAGTCACCCGGACTCTTAAGCAAAAAGAGCCAAGCTGTCAAAGCTTTGGGCCTTGCACTCATCAGGAGACACAGGGAGCAACAACGTACACTGCACCAGAAGAGGCTGCTGATTGCTTGGTGTGAGGGTTTTGATTGGTGGAGGCTTAGCCGCTCCCTTCCGTCGACCAGAGTCCATTCATCAAGCAATAAATCCCAACAGTGTAGAAGGAGGCCATTTGGCCCATCTGCATTAATACCAATCCCGCCCAGACCCTTCCGTTACGCCACATATTTAAACCGCTTGTCCTCCTGATATTAAAAGGCAATTTAGCACGACCCATCCCCCTAACCCACATACCTTTGGACACCAAGATGCAGTTTAGCACGGCATCTTTGGACACTAAGAGTTAATTTAGCATGGCCAATCCACCTATCCTGCACATCTTTGGAGTGTGGGAGGAAACTGGAGCACGGGGGGAAACTCACACAGACATGGGAGGGGAGAACGTGCAAACTCCAGTCACCCGGTGCCAGAATTGAACCTGGGTCCCTGGCGCTGTAAGGCAGCAGTGCTAACCCACAGTAGCACAATCCACAGTCTCCTTCTCACATAGCACAAATCATTGTTGTCTGTAGCCTTGTCATTTCTCGTGATCTGACCTGATGAGTGCGAGACTGAAAACTTTGACAGGATGTATCCTTTTTTTGTTCCCACACCTCCCCTCCCCCACCACCTCAGCAACATCAACCCCCCCCCCCCCCCCCCTTCTCTCTCCCCACCCCACCACAGCCGCCAGACCCTGCCCAGTTCGTTCTGTTTCTGTCCCCGGGGGAAAAAAAATCTCGCCTCAGAACTCACGTGAGCTCGGAGGCCGAGCTTGGCTGGGGTCTCAGCTCCTGATGTTCTCCACACATCCAAGACCCTCCAAAACTCCCTGGCACCCAGACGCAGAAAACTAAAGTCCTTAATTTAAAATGGTGGTAGTGGGGTAGAGACACCAGTAGGAAGATTTCCCCCCCCGCAACACATACAATCAAACTCTGGCACCCAATTTGCACAATTGCTTTTCAATTCACAAATCAACGGGTTATTCAAATAGATCTCAAGGAGGGGGAAGAATCAAAGTTAATTTTTAACAAAGTCAGAGACTAATCAATCAGGTGGTGGGACGCGGGGACTTGCTTCTACGCTTGTTCAGTCAGCGACGCACACCAAAAAAAAAACACACATTTCTGATTGGCTCGGCATGCAAGAGATCAGCGCCGGTGTGTGGGAAATCAGGCCGGAATCAACGGATTTCACCAAAAAAAAATGGCATCGGCTTACCCCGTGGCAGGATGAATGGCGCAGAGCAGAACGCGTTCATCCTTACGAACCGACGGTGGAGTGCGTCCATCTCGCTGGTTTGGCTCCCCCTTCCCATCCACCCACTCGCCAATCCCCGACCGCTAACCCAGAAGGCCGCTTTGGTCAAGAACCTCCCTTCCCCCGTCGCGGCCCGAAGTGGGTCAGCGCCGAGAAGGGTCTCTGCTCTCCATCGACTCAGAGAGAGAGAGAGAGCCAAGACTTGAAGGCGCGCGGTGCCTTCTACATCCTCTGAATGTAGAAGGTGTCAAGAGATACCTTGTTCGAAGGTACATAGGTTGAGAGGCGGTCGATTTAAAACTGAGATGGGGAGGAACTACCCCTCGCAGAGGGGACGGCGGGGGGGTGGGGCGGGGGATGGATTTGTGGGACTCGCTGGAATTGAATGCTTTCAGATAGCAGGAAAAGTAAATTTCATAGAATCAATAGCGCAGAAATAGACCCTTTGGTCCAAAAAGTCCTCCTAAGCTACCTGCATTTTGGCCCATCTCTCTCTCTCAACCTTTCCTCTGCATGTATCTGGACAAACGCCTCTTAAATTTTGTCAATGTCTCTGCCCCAACCACTCTTTCCAGCAGCTCATTCCACACACGTACTACCCTCTGTGTAAAACAAGTTATTCCTCAGGTTCTCAATAATTCTTTCCCCTCTTAATTTAAACCTGCAAACTCCCAGTTCTTGATTTCCCCAAGCCTGGGATAAAGAAAGTGCATTCTCATCTGCGCCTCTCCTGATGTTATAAGTCTCCATAAGATCACCCTTCGGCCTCCTACGCTCCAAAGAAAAATGTCCTAGCCTCTCCAATCTCTCCCCTTAACTCAAGTCCTGGCAACATCCAAGAAACAATATTTTCCACTGTACGCTAACGCAATAATAAATCAAATCAAATTAAAACTTCCTTGTAAATCTCTTCTGCACTCTCTCCAGTTTAATAACACCTTTCCTCTGGCAAGGCGGCCAAAACTGAACACATCTTTGGACTGTGGGAGGAAACCGGAGCACTCGGAGGAAACTCACGCAGACACAGGGAGAACGTGCAGGTTCTGCACAGACAGTGACCCGAGGCTGGGAATTGAACCTCGGTCCCTGGCGCTGTGAGGCAGCAGTGCTAACCACGATGCTTCCGTGCCACCCAATGGCAATAGTTAGTCTGGGTGGTGTTAAAGTTTTGTGAGAAAGAGAAAGGGAGAGAAAGACCAACAGAGAGACACAGAGTGAGAGAGAGAGAGGGACACACACACACAGAGAGAGGGACAGACAGAGAGAGACAGAGAAAGAGTCAGAAAGACAGAGAGGGGCCGATAGAGTGAGAGATAAGAATTTGACACGGACTGAGAATGTTTGAGAGTGACTGATTCATGACTGATACTCTGGAGATGTGGGGTGGGGAAGGGAAAGCAGGTAAACCTCAGGTTCCTCAGAGAGCTGGCTGGGACAGACCACAGTGAGCAGGAAGGGAGGGAGCTGGAGACTAAACAGCCCTTTGATTGTTTCTGTGGCTGGAAGAATTAGTAACAGCTTTGCTTAGTCTTTCAGGGCTGGTGTGTAACAGGTGCCCAATATTCTCAGTCCCATCAACTGATAACTCTAGACGATTCTACTGTCCAGGGAAATCTCGCCAGTGCCTATCAGACCCTGTTTCACAAAGCAGAAGGACAAGGGAGGGGGCAGCAGACGCACGGGGAACACCACCACCTGCAAGTTCCCCCCTCCGAGCCACTCACCATCCCGACTTGGAAATATATCCACCGTTCCTTCACTGTGGCTGGGGTCAAAATTCCGTAACTCCCTCTCTAACAGCGCTGTGGGTGTACCTACCCCACACACACGGGGACTGACTGATGTTCAATAACAATCCCAGAACTCCCTCCCTAACAGCACTGTGGGTGTACCTACCCCACACACACGGGGACTGACTGATGTCCAATAACAATCCCGGAACTCCCTCCCTAACAGCGCTGTGGGTGTACCTACCCCACACACACGGGGACTGACTGATGTCCAATAACAATCCTGGAACTCCCTCCCTAACAGCGCTGTGGGTGTACCTACCCCACACACACGGGGACTGACTGATGTTCAATAACAATCCCAGAACTCCCTCCCTAACAGCACTGTGGGTGTACCTACCCCACACACACGGGGACTGACTGATGTCCAATAAAAATCCTTGAATTCCCTCTCTAATAGCACTGTGGGTGTACCTACCCCACACATGGGGACTGACTGATGTCCAATAAAAATCCTTGAACTCCCTCTCTAATAGCACTGCGGGTGTATTTATCCCACACAGGGTTCAAGATGGTTCAACTTCTCTCGGGGGCAATTAGGGAGGGGCAGTAAGTGCTAGGGGAATTGGCCAGCGACATCCACATCCCATAAATGAATTTTTTTAAAAAAAAAACAAGCAGTATGTCATCTTTTCTTCACACCTCCATCTTTGCGTTCTCCCCCTCCCCCTAGCTGTGAATCCCACCTCTGCGAACTCCCTCCTGCCCATCTAACAAGGTTAATAGGAAGCACCGGAGGAGGTCAGCTGACTTCCCAAAGGAACACAGCATTCCATTCAGCCGTTGCATTGATGGCTCCACCACCTTCCTTGAAGGTCCAGGAGCGAGAGTGGACAACTGCCACAGGCACCCCATCACTCCGGCATTGCAAGACCAGCCTAACAAGGTCGGCACGTGGTGGAAGACGAGGCATAAAGTGGAAGCAGCGGTTTTGATTGAAGAGAATTGATTCGATGTTGATTGGTTTGTTTACCTTCCCACTCAAAGTCATTACCATTCTCTGGCAACTCAAAAGACTCGCTCTCCGAAGGAGTATCTAAGTCCTCCACGTTTATGTCGAGCGAGTCCCCTTCCAGTTCGTCCGGGGTCCTGTCCTCGGACTGAGTAGCCTCCCCGTTACCTTCCAGCGTCAAGCTGATGGCTGGTGCCAGGAGGCGCTTTTTATGCTGGTTCCCGCACAGTTGCAGAGTGTTCGGTGGCACTGAAGGAACAAAGAGAGAGAGCTTTGATCAACTAACCTCCTTCTAAATAACCATCTCCTCAATCTAACCTACACATCCTTGGGACACTAAGGGGCAATTTAGCACAGCCAATCCATCTAACCTACACATCTTTGGACACTAAGGAGTAATTTATCACGGCCAATCCACCCTAACCTACACATCTTTGGACACTAAGGGGCAATTTAGCATGGCCAATCCACCTAACCTACACATCTTTGGACACTAAGGGGCAATTTAGCACAGCCAATCCACCTAACCCACATCTTTGGACACTAAGGGGCAATTTAGCACAGCCAATCCACCTAACCTACACATCTTTGGACACTAAGGAACAATTTAGCATGGCCAATCCACCTCACCTGCACATCTCTGGACACTAGAATAATTTAGCATGGCCAATCCACCCTAACCTGCATATCTTGGACACTAAGGGCCTTTAGCACGGCCAATCCACCCTAACCTACACATCTTTGGACACTAAGGGACAATTTAGCACGGCCAATCCACCCTAACCTGCATATCTTTGGACACTAAGGGACAATTTAGCACGGCCAATCCACCTAATCTACACATCTTTGGACACTAAGGGCAATTTAGCATGGCCAATCCACCCTAACCTACACATCTTTGGACACTAAGGGACAATTTAGCACGGCCAATCCACCCTAACCTACACATCTTTGGACACTAAGGGACAATTTAGCACGGCCAATCCACCCTAACCTGCATATCTTTGGACACTAAGGGACAATTTAGCACGGCCAATCCACCCTAACCTGCATATCTTTGGACACTAAGGGACAATTTAGCACGGCCAATCCACCCTAACCTACACATCTTTGGACACTAAGGTGTAATTTAGTATGGCCAATCTACACATCCTTTCGTCAGCCTGCTTTCTAAACCGTATGAACACTTCCAAGACGTAATGAGGGCCGGTGCGGTGCACAGCGGATTAGCACTGCTGCTTCACAGCTCCAGGGCTCTGGGTTCGAATCCCGGCTCGGGTCACTGTGTGGAGTTTGCACATTCTCCTCGTGTCTGTATGGATTTCTTCTGGGTGCTCTCAATTTCCTCCCACAGCCCAAAGACACGCAGGTTAGGTTGACTGGCCACGCTAAGAAATTGCCCCTTGGTGTCCCCAGGGATGCACAGATTAGAGGGATTAGTGGGTAATATAGGTAGAGAAATGGGGGCAGGGCCTGGGTGGGATTGTGTTTGGTGCAGACTCGATAGACCAAATTATGTTCCATGATTCTATGAACTTCAATGGAATGCAGTTGTACAGGGTGTTGGTGAGATCACACCTGCATATTCTCTCCAGTTTTGGTCTCCTTATCTGAGAAAGGATGTGGAGGCATTGTAGGCAGTTCAGAGCAGCCTCACCAGATTGATACTGGGGATGAAAGGGTTTATTTTATTGGCGTCACAGTTTGGCTTACATGAACATCGCGCTGAAGTTACTGTGAAAATCCCCTTAGTCGCCACACTCCCTGGTTTGGGTAACACCGAGGGAGAACTCGGCACGGCCAATCCACGTCTTTCGGAGGAAACTGGAGCAGCAGGAGGAAACCCACACAGACACGGGGAGAAGGTGCAGACTCCGCACAGACAGCGACTCAAGCCGGGAATCAAACCCGGGTCCCCTGGCACTGTGAGGCAGCAGCGCTAACCCACTGTGCCACCTCTAGACAGATTTCTGATTATAAAAACAAAAGGTTAGAGGGATACAAGGAACAGGTAGGGAGGAAGTTTGTAAGAAAGTGGATGGGGAAGAGATGTTTCCACTTGTGGGTGAGTCCGGAATTACTAGGGGGCTATGTCTTAAAATTAGGGATCACCCTCTTAGAAAGGGTAAGACGAGAAATTTTTTTTCCCTCAGAGCGAAAGTGGAACTTTCTGCCTCGGAAGGTGGCGGAAGTGCAACCCATTGAATATTTTTGAGGAAGTAGATAGATTCTTATTGGACAAGGGGATCAAAGGTTAAAAATTGAAGTTTTATTTATCACTCACGAGTAGGTGAGGGAGTGGCGCAGTGGGTTAGCACGGCCGCCTCACGGCATCAGGGACCCGGGTTCGATTCGCGGCTCGGGCCACTGTCTGTGTGTGGAGTCTGCACGTTCTCCCCTTAGTATCCAAAGATGTGTAGGTTAGGGTGGATTGGCCGTGCTAAATTGTCCCTTAGTGTCCAAAGATGTGCAGGTTAGGGTGGATTGGCTGTGCTAAATTGTCCCTTAGTGTCCAAAGATGTGTAGGTTAGGGTGGATTGGCCGTGCTAAATTGTCCCTTAGTGTCCAAAGATGTGCAGGTTAGGGTGGATTGGCCATGCTAAATTGTCCCTTAGTGTCCAAAGATGTGCAGGTTAGGGTGGATTGGCTGTGCTAAATTGTCCCTTAGTGTCCAAAGATGTGCAGGTTAGGGTGGATTGGCTGTGCTAAATTGTCCCTTAGTGTCCAAAGATGTGCAGGTTAGGGTGGATTGGCCATGCTAAATTGTCCCTTAGTGTCCAAAGATGTGCAGGTTAGGGTGGATTGGCTGTGCTAAATTGTCCCTTAGTGTCCAAAGATGTGCAGGTTAGGGTGGATTGGCCATGCTAAATTGTCCCTTAGTGTCCAAAGATGTGCAGGTTAGGTGGATTGGCCATGCTAAATTGTCCCTTAGTGTCCAAAGATGTGCAGGTTAGGGTGGATTGGCCATGCTAAATTGTCCCTTAGTGTCCAAAGATGTGCAGGTTAGGGTGGATTGGCTGTGCTAAATTGTCCCTTAGTGTCCAAAGATGTGCAGGTTAGGGTGGATTGGCCATGCTAAATTGTCCCTTAGTGTCCAAAGATGTGTAGGTTAGGGTGGATTGGCCGTGCTAAATTGTCCCTTAGTGTCAAGATGTGCAGGTTAAGGTGGATTGGCCGTGCTAAATTGTCCCTTAGTGTCCAAAGATGTGCAGGTTAGGGTGGATTGGCTGTGCTAAATTGTCCCTTAGTGTCCAAAGATGTGCAGGTTAGGGTGGATTGGCCATGCTAAATTGTCCCTTAGTCTGCGTGGGTTTCCTCCGGGTGCTCCGGTTTCGTCCCACAGCTGGGTCGGGACAGACGGACCCGAACGGGAGTGTGGCGATTAGGGGAATTTCACAGTAACTTCATGGCCACGTTAACGTAAGCCTTACTTGTGACTAATAAACTTGAAAGTATAACTTTAATTCTCCCTTGCCTCCCCCGACCCTGCTCCAATATTCACAATTTAAAAATTTTGCACATGTAGTAATAATTACCAGGTCTGTTGACATTGGTGTTGGCGTTCAGCTCATCCTCAGTCATGGCATCTGTATCTTCCGGAAGCGGTCTGCCGATTGAAAAACAGGATTTACAGAGAAACTGGAAGCAGGAGAAGGCCCTTTGATCCTGCTCCGCCCATTCATTACAATCATGGCTGATCATCCAATTCAATATCCTGATTCTCCCCATATCCCTCGATCCCTTTAGCTCCAAGAGCTACATCTAATTTCTTCTTGAAATCACACAACGCTTTGGCCTCAACTACTTTCTGCGAGAGCGAATTCCACCACCCTCTTAGAAAGGATAAGACGAGGAATTTTTTTTTTCTCAGAGCGCAAGTGGAACTCTCTGCCTTGGAAAGAAATTTCCCCTCACCTCAGATAAGAGGTCAGCACCTTATCCTCAAACTATGACCCCCCCTAATTCTGGACTCTCCGTACCATCGGGAACATTCTTTCTGAATCTAACCCTGTTAGAATTTTATAAGTCTCTATGAGATCCCCTCTCCCTCTTTCTAAACTCCATTGAATACAATCCTTAGTCTCTCCTCATGTGACAGACCTGCCATCCCAGGAATCAGCCTGGTAAAACCTTCGCTGCACTCCTCCTGTAGCGAGGAACATCCTTCCTCAGATAAGGAGACCAAAACTGCACACAATACTCCAGGTGTGGCCTCACCAACGCCCTGTACAATTTCTGTAAAGTTTCCTAAGGCATTTGAACATCACTAGGTAGGGACAAAAGGATATTGTCCATCATTTATATAAATCACATCGATGACTATTTGGGGGTGGTGGAGGTAGGATCAGTAAGTTTGCCAATGACACTAAGATTGGCTGGGTGGTTAACAGTAAAGTTGACAGTCTTGGGTTACAGGAAGTTTTGATGAGATAATCAAATGAGGGGCTAAGTAGCAGATGGAATTTAACCCTGAAAAGTGTGAGGTGATGCACTTTGGAAGGAGCCAACTCTTCTTCTTGGCCTGCAGCAGTTGTGGATGCGCCAAGTTTGGTGGTGTTTAAGAGGTTAGTTGATAAGTATATGGAAGAGAAGGGAATGGTTTAGTTTGGAGGGGCATTGCTTTTTATATTGGTCGGCGCAACATCGAAGGCCGAAGGGCCTGTTCTGTGCTGTAGTGTTCTATGTTCTATGTTCTATCCTAGTTTCTAATTCCACTTACAGAAGATTCTTACTCTCCAGAACAACCACATTTGACCGCAAGAAATTACAAAAAGGGTGGTGAATGTAGCCCCAATCCCATCACGCAAACCAGCCTCCCATCCATTGACTGTGTCTACACTTCCCGCTGCCTCGGGGGAAAGCAGCCGGTATAATCAAGGACTCCCCACGCACCCCGGACATTCTCTCTTCCACCTTTTTCCCTCAGGCAAAGGGTACAAAAGTCTGAGGTCACGTACTGACCAGCTCAAGAACAGCTTCTTCCCTGCTGCTGTCAGACTTTTGAATGGACCCACCTCGCATTAAGTTGATCTCTCTCTAGCAGTGACTGTAACATTACATTCTGCACTCTCCTTTCCTTCTCCCCTCTGTACTCTATGAACCGTACGCTTTTTCTGCGTAGCATGCAATAAAAAATACTTTTCACTGTGCCCCAGTACACGTGACAATAGTAAATCCAATCTACGTACTGTATGAATGGTATGCTTTATATAGCGCACAAGAAGCAATACTTTTCATTGTATCCCAATACATGGAGCGTAGAAGAATGAGGGGAGATTTGATCGAGGTGTATAAGATTTTAATGGGTATAGATAGAGTGAATGCAAACAGGATTTTTTTCCAGCGAGGTTAGGGGAGGGCACGGGTTAAGGGTGAAAGGTGGAAAGTTTAAAGAGAATATTAGGCGGCGGGGGGGGGGGAGAGGCTCTTTTCACGCAGAGAGTGGCGGGAGTGCGGGACGAGCTTCCGAATAAATGCGGGGTCACTTTTAACATTTAAGAAAAACTTGGACGGGTTCATGGACGAGAGGGGCGTGGAGGGGGATGGTTCGAGTGCAGGTCGGTGGGAAAAATGGTTCAGCACAGACAAGAAGGGCCAAAAGTCCTGTTTCTGAGCTGTAATTTTCTGTGGTTCGATGACAAATCAAATCCAATATAGGGTCTGCATCATGTTGATATTCAATCTGACTGAACAGTTATGCCATCCCACAACGCAGAATTGCACATCTTACTTTGGAAAATCTTCATCCTGCCACTCTTCCCGGAATTCCATGTCTTCGATCCGTACGCCCGGGGATCCAGACGTCTCCGACTGTTCCTTCTGGAGGCTGGAAAAACGAATGTTATAGTGAGACAGTGGCTGTGAACTGGAAAAAAAACGAAAGCATTTCATATTGTGTCCTGTACAGAAGTGACCCCAGTTACTAACAACGCTGCCAAGAAGGATTGGCTGAGCTGCGGGCAATATCCATGCTAATATGTAACAGCTTGCCACTAAAGGACTCCTTCTATTATCGCCCACCCTGTGCCCACATTCACTCCCCCCGGATCCCCGCTCCGTAAAGCGGGAATCTCTATTCAGCCATCCCGAGTCTTTTCAGGAGTGTCAAACAAACACATCCTGTGTGCGTGGAACACGTGTGGCTCAGCCACTGACTCCCCCGCCTCCGACTGATGGGTTTGAGACCTCCCCTCCACACTCTGGGGACCGTGGAGTTCAGGATCCAGGCAGGCGCTCTCGAAAAGACGTTCCCCACAGTGCAGAAGGAGGCCACTCAGCCCATCGAGTCTGCACCATCCACAACCTAGTAAGAAGTCTCACAACACCAGGTTAAAATCCGACAAGTTTAATTGACAGCAAACCCACAAAGCTTTCGAAACACACATCTTTGGACGCTAAGGGGCAATTTAGCATGGCCAATCCACCTAACCCGCACATCTTTGGACAAGAAGGGGCAATTTAGCATGGCCAATCCACATAACCTGCACATCTTTGGACACTAAGGGACAATTTAGCATGGCCAATCCACCTAACCTGCACATCTTTGGACAAGAAGGGGCAATTTAGCACGGCCAATCCATCTAACCTGCACACCTTTGGACACTAAGGGATAATTTAGCATGGCCAATCCCCTTAACCTACACATTTTTGGACACTAAGGGGCAATTTAGCATGGCCAATCCACCTAACCTGCATATTTTTGGACACTAAGGAATAATTTAGCATGGCCAATCCATCTAACCTATGCATCTTTGGACAAGAAGGGCAATTTAGCACGGCCAATCCACCCTAACCTATACATCTTTGGACAAGAAGGACAATTTAGCACAGTCAATCCATCTAACCTATACATCTTTGGACAAGAAGGGCAATTTAGCATGGCCAATCCACCCTAACCTACACATCTTTGCACACTAAGGGACAATTTAGCATGGCCAATCCACCCTAACCCGCACATCTTTGGACACTAAGGGATAGTTTAGCATAGCCAATCCACCCTAACCTACACGTCTTTCAGACTGAGAGAGGAAACCGGAACATTGGGAGGAAACCCACACAGACACGGGGAGAATGTGCAGTCTCCACACAGACAGTGACTCGAGCCGGGAATCGAACCCGGGTCCCTGGCGCTGTGAGGCAGCGGTGCTAACCACTTGTCACTGTGCCACCCCAGTTCCGCGCTGTCAGAGGTGCTGCCTTTCAGACAAATGCATTAAGCCCAGGTACCGTCTGCCTTTTCAGTGCCCTAAGAAATTCCCAAGCTTTATTTATTAATGTCACAAGTAAGGCTTACGTTAACACCGCAACGAAGTTACTGTGAAAATCCCCCTAGTCGCCACACTCCTGTTGGAGTTACACTGAGGGAGAATTTAGCACGGCCAATCCACCCTAACCATCACATCTTTCAGACTGTGGGAGGAAACCCATGCAGACACGGGGAGAATGTGCAGACTCTGCACAGACTGCGACCCAAGGCTGGGAATAGAAGCAGGATTAGGCCCACTCCACCATTCAACAAGATCACAGCTGATCCTTTCATGGACTCAGCTCCACTTACCCGCCCCGCTCCCCCATCTCCTGGCTAATATTTATCAGAAGACTGTCCTTCAAAACTGGAGTTGTATTTAGAGGGCATTCTGAGCTCCCTGCGTATTGACGGTTGTGTTGGCAACCTCTAGATATTGGTTGAAGAAGTTCGTCAATATTTGCTTCTCTCCAGGAAAGATTGAATGGACCGGAGTATCGCCAGAAAAGAGAAGACTAAGGAGATGACTCGATAGCAGTCTTTAAAATTCTTAAAGGGTTTCGACAGGGCAGATGAAGTGAAAATGTTTCCACTTCGTAGTTTCAGATTCCAGCCCTGGTCGATTGTCAGGAGAATCGTTCCCATGGGGAATGAGGGAGAATGTGGGACACACACACACACACGCGTGCAAGCACACGAACACACACACACAGACACATACACATACCCTCACACACATACACACACACACAAGCACATTCACACACACACACACCCACTCACAACCCACACACACACACACACCCCCACTCAACCCACACACACACACACACCCCGACACATACCCTCACACATACACACCCCGACACATACCCTCACACACACACACCCCGACACATACCCTCACACATACACCCCCCACTCACCCACACCACGCACACCCCGACACCATACCCTCACACACATACACCCCCACTCACCACACACACGCACACCCCGACACATACCCTCCACAACATACACACCCCGACACATACCACACACCACACACACACCCCCACTCACTCCACACAACACACACACACACAACCCCGACCATCCCGCACAAACACACCCCTGAACATACCCTCACACACATACACACCCGACACATACCTCACACCACTACACACCCCCACTCAACCCACACATACACACACACACCCCGACCATACCCTCACCACACACACCCTGACACATACCCTCACACACATACACACCCCACCTCAACCCAACACACACAACACCCTGACACACCACACACACCACTCTGACACACCCTGACACACACACACACACACACACACACCCTGACACACACACACCGCTGACCACACACACGCACACACACCCTACACACGCACACATACACCTGACACACTCACACCACACACACACCCTGACACACTCACACACACACACACCCTGACACACACACCCTGACACACTCACCACACACACTCCCACTCACAACCCTCACACACACCCACCCACACACCCCTGACACACACACACACACCACACACACCCCTACACACACACACACACACACACACACCCCTGACACACTCACACACACTCACACACACACACACACACCCCTGACACACACACTTGCGCAACCTTGTGGAGTAAAACAAGTCAGCCAGTTGCAATGTCACCCACAGTGCTGGAAAGAAGTGATCAAATTAATCCAAATGCAAACAATCCTCTGGAACCTTTCCCTGGACACGGGATAAGGTTCCAGTGGATTGAAAAAAATACTAATATCATGACCTTATTCCATAAGAGAGGGAGGCAAAATGTGAGAGATTACAGACCGGTTCGCTTAACATCTGTGTTTGGAAAAGTGTTAGTATCCATCATCAAGAAACTACAAAAGGGTCGCAAACGTAGCCCAATCCATCACGCAAAAAAAGGTTATTTATTAGAGTCACAAGTGGGCTCACGTTAATGCCGCAATGAAGTTACTGTGAAAATCCCCCACGCTCCTGTTCGGGTTACACTGAGGGAGAATTTAGCATGGCCCAAGCCACACCCTAACCAGCACATCTTTCAAACAGTGGGAGGAAACCCACGCAGACCTGGGGAGAATGTGCAGATTCCACACAGACCGTGACCCAAGCCGGGAATCGAACCGGGGTCCCTGGCATTGTGAGGCAGCGGTGCTAACCACTGTGCCACGTGCTGTCCACAAACCAGTCTCCCATCCACTGACTCCGTCGACACTTCCCGCTGCCTCGGGAAAAGCAGCCGGCAGAATTAAGGACCCCCCCCACCACGCACCCCGGACATTCTCTCTTCCACCTTCTTCCGGAGGGAAAAGATACAAAACTCTGAGGTCGCGCACCGACCGACTCAAGAACAGCTTCTTCCCTGCTGCTGTCAGACTTTTGAATGGACCTCCCTCACATTAAGTTGATCTCTCTCTGCACCCCTCGCTGTGACTGTAACACCACATTCTGCACTCTCTCTTTTCCTTCTTCCCTTTGTACTCTATGAACGATATGCTTTGTCTGTATAGCACACAAGAATCAACACTTTTCACTGTATCCCAATACAGGTGACAATAATAAATCAAATCTATGTACTCTATGAACAGTATGCTTTGCATAGCGCGCAAGAAACAATACTTTTCAGTGCATCCCAATACACGTGACAATAATAAATCAAATCTATGTACTCTATGAACAGTATGCTTTGTCTGTATAGCGCGCAAGAAACAATACTTTTCAGTGCATCCCAATACACGTGGCAATAATGAATCTAATCAAGGTAGCAATATTAGGACATTTGGGGAGTCAAAATACTCATGTGGTTTACAAAAGGCAAATCATGTTTGACTAATTTGCGAGAGTTCTTTGAAGATGTAACAAGCAAAGTGGATAATGGGGATCCAGTAGATGTAGTCTATCTAGACTTCTGGAAGGCATTCGATAAGGTGCCGCACCAAAGGTTAATTCGCAAGGTTAGATCGCACGTGGTTTTGGGGTAGTTTATTCGCTTGGATAGATGACTGACTGATGGCCAGAAGACAGAGAGTTGGCATAAATGGGTTTTTTCCCTGGATGGCAAGAAGTAACGAGTGGGATGCCACAGGGTTCGATCCTTGGGCCCCACCTATTTATAATCTATATTAATGTCTCGGATACAGGGTGTGTAGCCAAAGTTGCAGATGACACAAAAATTGGTGAGATGGAAAGTTGCAATGAGGAAATAAGAAGCTTACAAATCGACAGAGATAGGTTAGGAATGTGGCAGGTGGAGTTTAGTGTAGATAAGCGTGAAGCCATGCATTTTGGCCAGATGATGATCTAAATGGGGAGAGACTTTGGGGTGCAGAGGGATCTGGGCGTCCTTGTTCGAGTCACAGAAGACCAGCATGCAGGTACAGCAGATAATAAAGAAAATGAATGGAATGTTGGCATTTATAGCTAAAGGAATAGAAATATAAAAGGAGAGGAAATATTATTGCAACTACACAAGGCATTGGTGAGGCCATCCCTGCAGTATTCATTCTCTTGATTCTAGAGATGAGCGGTTTGTCGTATGAAGAGAGCTTGAACAGTTTAGGCCAACGCTCTGGAAGTTAGAAGAACAAGGGGAGATTGAACTGAGGTATACAAGATGATAAAAGGTCCAGATAAAGCAGACGAGGAGCATATTCTGCCTCTTGTGTGGCATTCTAGGACGAGAAGTCTGAGGAGAAAGGGGCAGCGAATTTAAAACGGGGTTGGAGGGGAAACTACTTCTCCCAAAGTGTTGCGAATCCAAGGAATTCACTACCACCAAAGTGCTGGAACGGTGAGTAAATTTGAGAGGAGCTGGACAGATTTTTAATTGGGAATGGGGTTATGCGGAGGAGGCAAGAGAACGGGGACGAGGAGAATGTCAGCCAGGATAGAACGGCGGAGCAGACTCGATGGGCCGAATGACCTCGTTCTGCCCCTCTATGAGGAGCTCAGATGACAGGTGAACCCTTTTTGGTGTATATGGATGTCAGAAGTGTGTCTCTGGTTGTATAGGCGTGTGTGCGTGAGGCAGATGTGCAAGTGTTGGGGGTGTGTGTTTGTGTAGGTGTGTGTGTGTGAGGCAGATGTGCAAGTGTGTTGGGGTGGCTCTGTGTGTGTGTGTGTGTGTGTGTGTGTGTTTGTGAGTGTGTGAGAGAGAGAGAGAGACAGATGCGCGAGTGTTTGGGGAGGGTGTGTGTGCCAGGAATGTGTGGGGGGGGGCATGTGTCTGCGTGTGTGTGTGTGTGTGTGTGTGTGTGTGTGTCTCATTCCCATAACAGGAATTCTCTACAAAAGACATGAAATCTCTTGTGCTCTGCAAGACATGTCTTTACACGGTACTGTACATCAATACACCTGAGTAACTTGGTGACTGGGCTTGTTTGTGAGAGGGAAGTAGTGTGTGGAAATGTTTCATAAAAGGAGGTGGGCAGAAATTCACTGAAAAAATATGCGGCATTTAATTTCACAATACGTCGCTGCCTCAGACCAAGGAACCTGAGCACAACACCCTAAAAGGGATAGTCCGTCCATCATCGAAGTCACCCCAAACGCTGCCCTGTTCAAAAAGGGCACTCACCAAGATTTTTCTCAGTTGACTCACTGACAACGCGAGTTCAGCAGCCGGCCCAATCCAACGCTCAAGAATTGCCGACGTCCCCGAAAGTTAAAGCAGCCTCGCCGTGTGACACAGAGCAGACTGAAGGCTGTTTACATCACCGCAGCTCACCTGCGGTGTAGGCATGTCTCCAACGCCACACCCATCCAGCCCCAGTTACCTCAGCAACACCCACACACACACACACACACACATACATAATTCCGCTTTATCCAGCGACACGGAATAGAAGCCAGAGAGAGCAAGCCTCATTCTCTGAGGCTTCGAGGCTTGCTCATTTCTAGAACCTCTCCTGATTCTCCCCACCTCCAACGCTGTAGTTAAGAAAGCCCCACCATCACAAGACTAAGGAAATCCGCCACGTCCACCACGACTCTCACCAGCTTCGACATAGAAAGCATTCTTTCTGGGTTGTATCGCAGATTGGTCTGGGCTCCTGCTCTGCCCAAGACCGCAACGAACTACAAAAATGTAGCCCAGTCCCATCACGCAAACCAGCCTCCCATCCATCGACTCTGTCTACACTTCCCGCTGCCTCGGGGGGAAAAGCAGCCCGGCATAATCAAGGACCCCCCCCCCCATCCACACACCCCGGACATTCTCTCTTCCACCTTCTTCCGTTGGGGAAAAACATACAAAAGTCTGAGGTCCCGTACCGACCGACTCCAGAACAGCTTCTTCCCTGCTGCTGTCAGACTTTCGAATGGACCCTACCTCGCATTGAGTTGATCTTTCTCTGCACCCCTCGCTGTGACTGTAACACTACATTCTGCACCCTCTCCTTTCCTTCTGTATGAACGGTATGCTTTGTCTGTGTCGTGTGCAAGAAACAATACTTTTCA
The DNA here is from genome assembly GCA_024679065.1 of Sphyrna mokarran. Classification (NCBI taxonomy): domain Eukaryota; kingdom Metazoa; phylum Chordata; class Chondrichthyes; order Carcharhiniformes; family Carcharhinidae; genus Sphyrna; species Sphyrna mokarran. The sequence continues at coordinate 3,327,901 of JAGIQG010000042.1, read as the reverse complement.
CTGTATCGCAATACATGTGACAATAATAAATCAAATCTATATACTCTATGAATGGTATGCTTTGTACAGCGTGCAAGAAACAATATGTAATCTTAAGAGGGAGGTGGATAGATTGTTGATTAACAAGAGGGTGAAACGTTATTAGGGGTTCAGTGAACACGATGTGGCGTTGAGGTTACATTCCGACCGGCAATGATATTATTGGTTGGCAGAGCAGGGCCCGAGGGGCAGAATGGCCTGCAGCGAACGTGTGTGTTGGTGCGAACGTCAAAAGTAGAGCACAAGCAGAGAGCTCAAATAAAAACAGGAAATGCTGGAAATGCAAAAACTTTGGCAGCATCAATGGGCAGAGAAACAAAGGAGTTCCTGATGACAGGTCATCGACCCCAGAGCGTTAACACTTTCTCTCCCTCATCGAACTTAGGCTCTCATTGCTGCATTTGGACACTAAGGGGCATTTTAGCACGGCCAATCCACCCTAACCTGCACATCTTTGGACACTAAGGGACAATTTAGCACGGCCAATCCACCCTAACCTGCACATCTTTGGATACGAAGGGACAATTTAGCACGGCCAATCCACCCTAACCGACACATCTTTGGACACTAAGGGACAATTTAGCACGGCCAATCCACCCTAACCTACACATCTTTGGATACGAAGGGACAATTTAGCACGGCCAATCCACCCTAACCTACACATCTTTGGACACTGAGGGTCAATTTAGCATGGCCAATCCACCCTAACCTGCACATCTTTGGACACTAAGGGACAATTTAGCATGGCCAATCCACCCTAACCTGCACATCTTTGGACACAAGGGACAATTTAGCACGGCCAATCCATCTAACCCACACATCTTTGGACACTAAGGGACAATTTAGCACGCCATCCCCCTAACCTACACATCTTTGGACACTAGGGACAATTTAGCACGGCCAATCCACCTAACCTACACATCTTTGGACACTAAGGGGACAATTTAGCACGGCCAATCCACCCTAACCTGCACATCTTTGGACACTAAGGGACAATTTAGCATGGCCATCCCCCTACCTGCACATCTTTGGACACTAAGGAAATTTTTAGCATGGCCAATCCACCTAACCTGCACATCTTTGGACACTAAGGGACAATTTAGCATGGCCAATCCACCTAACCTGCACATCTTTGGACACTAAGGGACAATTTAGCATGGCCAATCCACCTAACCTGCACATCTTTGGACACTAAGGGACAATTTAGCATGGCCAATCCACCTAACCTGCACATCTTTGGACACTAAGGGACATTTAGCATGGCCAATCCACCTAACCTGCACATCTTTGGACAATAAGGGACAATTTAGCATGGCCAATCCACCTAACCTGCACATCTTTGGACAATAAGGGACAATTTAGCATGGCCAATCCACCCTAACCTACACATCTTTGGCACTAAGGGGCAATTTAGCACTGCCAATCAACTAACCTGCACATCTTTGGACACTAAGGGGCCAATTTAGCATGGCCAATCACCTAACCTGCCATCTTTGGACACTAGGGGAATTTAGCACGGCCAATCCACCTAACCTACACATCTTTGGTCACTAAGGGACAATTTAGCATGGCCAATCCACCTAACCTGCACATCTTTGGACACTAAGGGACAATTTAGCATGGCCAATCCACCCTAACCTGCACATCTTTGGACACTAAGGGACAATTTAGCACGGCCAATCCACCCTAACCTACGCATCTTTGGACACTAAGGGACAATTTAGCATGGCTAATCCACCTAACCTGCCCATCTTTGATCATTAGGGATCAATTTAGCATGGCCAATTCATGTAACCTACACATATTTGGACACATCTCTGTCTCCAAAGATGAGTAGGTTAGATGGATTGGCTAAATTGGCCTTTCGTGTTCAAAGACGTGCAGGTTAGGGTGGATTGACCGTGCTAGATTGTCCCTTAGTGTCCTGAGGATTGGCTAGGGTAAATATGAGTGTTATGGGGACAGGGCCTGGATGGAATTGCGGTCAGTGCAGATTCGACGGGCTGAATGGCCTCCTGCACTGCAGGGATTACGTGAGCAATGGGAGGCACACAGGAGAAGAATGTCAATAAGGCTAACTGGGAGGTGTCGCTCCTTTTAAATAAAAGGAACACACCCTGGAATCTTTAAATAGAACCGCTGCTCTCAATTACAGCGGTGGAGACTATAAACAAGACTGTCTCCTGTACTCTGCCCACTTCCCACAACAGGGCGTAACTCTGGAGTTTAACCGTTTGACGTCGGCGCTGAGATGCAAAGTGAAACCGCTCACCAACAATGAACATGACTGACTGCCTACCTTCAACACGAGGTCTGCGTTTCCACAATCACTTTCTTCTCGAAGGTATTGAACTCATCGTAAGCGTGGAGGAAAAGCACCAAAGACTCTGTCCTTGCAACCCAGAGACACAGGCTTTTCACCCTGGGGACGGGGGTTCACCTAAGGAAGGATTTTCCTATCCTACCACCATGGACGGAGAATTGGCCAGCTGGCTCGCTGCAGCGGGACTGGAGAATCCCAGTCGCCGGCGGGGCCGGAGAATCACTGCCCTCATGTCAATCCATAAAATCCGGGATTGAAAGCCACTCTCAGCCACAACTCTAGAACGTACAACATTACAGCACAGTACAGGCCCTTCGGCCCTAGATGTTGCGCCGACCAATAGAACCAATCTTATGACTCTCTAAACTATTCCAATGCTGTCATCTTCCTTTCATTCTTTCTGGGTTGTATCACAGCTTGGTCTGGGCTCCTGCTCTGCCCAAGACCCGCAAGGAACTCCAAAAGGTCATGAATGTAGCCCAATCCCATCACGCAAACCAGCCTCCCGTCCATCGACTCTGTCTACACTTCCCGCTGCCTCGGGGGGAAAAGCAGCCCGGCATAATCAAGGACCGCCCCCCACGCACCCCGGGGAAATTCTCTCTTCCACCTTCTCCTGCTGGGAAAAAGATACAGAAGTCTGAGGTCACTTACCGACTGACTCAAGAACAGCTTCTTCCTTGCTGCTGTCAGACGTTTGAATGGTTGATCTTTCTCTACAACCTCGCTGTGTCTGTAACACTACATTCTGCACCCTCTCCTTTCCTTTGCCCCTCTGTACTCTATGAACAGTATGTTTTGTCTGTACAGCGCGCAAGAAACAATACTTTTCACTGTATCCCAATGCATGTGACAATAATAAATCAAATCTATGTACTCTATGAATGGTATGCTTTGTCTGTACAGCATGAAAGAAAAAATACTTTTCACTGTATCCCAATGTGTGATAGTAATAAATCTATGTACTCTATGAACAGTATGTTTTGTCTGTATAGAAACAACACTTTTCACTGTATTCCAATACATGTGACAATAATAAATCCGATCTATGTATACTATGAACAGTATGCTTTGTCCGTATAGCACGCAAGAAACAATTCCTTTCTCCGTATCTCAATATACGCGCCATGAGGTGTCACAGTGGGTTAGCATTGCTGCCCACAGCGCCAGGGACTAGGGTTTAATTCCCAGCTTTGGGTCACTGTCTGTGCGGAGTCTGCACATTCTCCCCATGTATGTGTGGGTTTTCTCCAGATGCTCCAGTTTCCTCCCACAGTTTGAAAGATGTGCTGGTTAGGGTGAATTGGCCGTGTTAAATTCTCCCTGAGTGTAACCCAAACAGGAGTGTGGCAACTATTTTCACAGTAACTTCATTGCAGTGTTAACTACTTGCAATACAAACAAACAAACTTTGAAAAAAATACATCAAAAGTGAGTCTTGCAAAAGGCATCTTCTTTTCCTCTTTATCCACTTGTTCGAGCATTGATAATTTGCATCATTAACCACAAAAGTTTCCAAGGTTGTTACTGGATGTCAGTCGAAATAACATGGGGGAAGTGGGAGAGAATGTGGGTTCGCTTCCACACAGGGAGTGAGAGAGAATGTGGGACTCGTTCCCACGGGAGGATGAGTGGGGGAGAATGTGGGACTCACTCCCACAGAGGGAGTGAGAGAGAATGTGGGACTCGTTCCCACGGGAGGATGAGTGGGGGAGAATGTGGGACTCGCTCTCACAGGGGGAGAATGTGGGCTCGCTCTCACAGGGGGAGATGTGGACTCGCTCTCACAGGGGAAGAATGTGGACTCGCTCTCACAGGGGAGAATGTGGGACACTCGCTCTCACAGGGGGAGAATGTGGGACTCGCTCTCACAGGGGGAGAATGTGGGACTCGCTCTCACAGGGGGAGAATGTGGGACTCGCTCCCAGAAAGAGCGAGGGAGTCCCTGACACAGCAAGTGGTTGAAATAAAGAATATAGATACAGTGAACGTAGCAGGAGGGGGGAAAGAATAAGAGGATACAATGATGGCGGAGAGGTGGGTGACGAAGGGGGGAGCGGCGCGGTACAGGAACACCAGCAGGGGCCGAATGGCTTATTCCTCAGGCTGTAAACAGTACGGCCTTCCGGGGTGAAGCTAACCCCACCGCAGGGCGTTCCATCGCAGATCAGCCGTCACCGCGCCTCAGTGCTGAGTCAGAGATACCTGTACAGATCTGCAACCGCCTTGGCAAGCCCTTTTTGTGTCCGGGCTTGTGCCGAGGCTACATTCCCTGCACACCGGGGCCCACAGTCAGCCTCATCCCAAGCGAAAGGAATGCGAGCATGTCGAACCTTGTCAGCCCAGCGGAGGAAGCACAGGGATGGTGCCTGGATTGGTTGGCATGCTTTACAAGGATAGAAGAGAGCAAGCTCCCTCAACCTTGGACAGACGAAGGATGAGAGGGGCCCTGATAGAGGTGTATAAGATGTTGAGAGTTATAGATAGGGTGGATTCTCAGAGGCTTTTTCCCCGGGGCTCAAATGGTCTCTACGAGAGGACACAGGTTTAAGGTGCTGGGGGGTAGGCACAGAGGAGATGTAAGTTTTTCATTCAGAGGGTGGTGGGTGAGTGGAATCGGCTGCTGTCGGTGGAGGCAAATTCGATAGGGTCTTTTAAGAGACTTCTGGATAAGTACACGGGACTTAATGGGGTTGAGGGTGATAGAACATTACAGCACAAACAGGCCCTTCGGCCCACGAGTTGCACCGATCACATCTATACCTACCAATCCACAGACCTACCTATAACCCCCTATCCCATTAGATCCCATATACTCATCCAGAAGTCTTTTAAAAGACCCCAGTGAGTTTGCCTCAACAACCTCCAACGGCAGCCGATTCCATTCACTCACCGCCCTCTGAATGAAAAACTTACCCCTAACATCTCCTCTGTATTTGCTTCCCTGCACCTTAAATTTGTGTCCTCTCGTAGTGAACATTTCAGCCCTGGGAAATAGCCTCTGAGAATCCACCCTATCTATACCTCTCAACATCTTATAAACCTCTATCAGGTCGCCTCTCAACCTACATCTCTCCAGGGAGAAGAGTCCCAGCTCCCTCAACCTATCTTCATAAGGCCTGCCCCCCAATCCAGGCAACATCCTTGTAAATCTCCTCTGCACCCTCTCAATAGCTTCCACATCCTTCCTATAGTGAGGTGACCAGTTATAGATAAGCCTAGTAGGTAGGGATATGATCGGTGCAACTTGTGGGCCAAAGGGCCCGTTTGTGCTGTAGTTTTTCTATGATTGTACAACACAATCATCTCTGCTCTGGTCTAAGGTTTCACTCTGTTGTCTGCCTTTCCCTTCAGTGTTCTCTGCAAAGGTGCGAAATGAAATTCACCGCAGTTTCCACACAGGGTGTTTTGCCAAGGCCGCTCCGGGGAAGCGATGTTTTGATTCATTCCCTCCCACCCTAACCGCCTCACCCCTCACCTGGAACCTGTCAGCACAGTGTACCCACCCAGGGGCAGACTGATGTCCAATAACAATCCCGGAACTCCCTCTCTAACAGCGCTGTGGGTGTACCTACCCCACACACACAGGGACTGACTGATGTCCAATAACAATCCCGGAACTCCCTCTCTAACAGCACTGTGGGTGTACCTACCCCACACACACACGGGGACTGACTGATGTCCAATAACAATCCTGGAACTCCCTCTCTAACAGCACTGTGGGTGTACCTACCCCACACACACAGGGACTGACTGATGTCCAATAACAATCCTGGAACTCCCTCCCTAACAGCACTGTGGGTGTACCTACCCCACACACACGGGGATTGACTGATGTCCAATAACAATCCTGGAACTCCCTCCCTAACACCACTGTGGGTGTACCTACCCCCTACACACAGGGACTGACTGATGTCCAATAACAATCCCGGAACTCCCTCCCTAACAGCACTGTGGGTGTACCTACCCCACACACGGGGACTGACTGATGTCCAATAACAATCCTGGAACTCCCTCCCTAACAGCACTGTGGGTGTACCTACCCCACACACAGGGACTGACTGATGTCCAATAACAATCCTGGAACTCCCTCCCTAACAGCACTGTGGATGTACCTACACCACACGGACTGACTGATGTCCAATAACAATCCTGGAACTCCCTCCCTAACAGCACTGTGGGTGTACCTACCCTACACACATGGGGACTGACTGATGTCCAATAACAATCCTGGAACTCCCTCCCTAACAGCGCTGTGGGTATACCTACCCCACACACATGGGGACTGACTGATGTCCAATAACAATCCTGGAACTCCCTCCCTAACAGCGCTGTGGGTATACCTACCCCACACACAGGGACTGACTGATGTCCAATAACAATCCTGGAACTCCCTCCCTAACAGCACTGTGGGTGTACCTACCCCACACATGGGGACTGACTGATGTCCAATAACAATCCTGGGATTCCCTCCCTAACAGCACTGTGGGTGTACCTACCCCACACACACAGGGACTGACTGATGTCCAATAACAATCCCGGGACTCCCTCCCTAACAGCACTGTGGGTATACCTACCCCACACACACGGGGACTGACTGATGTCCAATAACAATCCCAGAACTCCCTCCCTAACAGCGCTGTGGGTGTACCTACACCACACACGGGGACTGACTGATGTCCAATAACAATCCCGGGACTCCCTCCCTAACAGCACTGTGGGTGTACCTACCCCCACACACACAGGGACTGACTGATGTCCAATAACAATCCTGGAACTCCCTCCCTAACAGCACTGTGGGTGTACCTACCCCACACACGGGGACTGACTGATGTCCAATAACAATCCTGGAACTCCCTCCCTAACAGCACTGTGGGTGTACCTACCCCACACACAGGGACTGACTGATGTCCAATAACAATCCTGGAACTCCCTCCCTAACAGCGCTGTGGGTGTACCTACCCCCCACACACGGGGACTGACTGATGTCCAATAACAATCCTGGAACTCCCTCCCTAACAGCACTGTGGGTGTACCTACCCCACACACAGGGACTGACTGATGCCAAACAACCACCCCCCAACCCACCACCCCACACACAGGGACTGACTGATTCCAATAACAATCCGGAATCCCTCCCTAACAGCGCTGTGGGTGTACCTACCCCCACACACACACAGGGGACTGACTGATGTCCAATAACAATCCTGGAACTCCCTCCCTAACAGCACTGTGGGTGTACCTACCCCACACACGGGGACTGACTGATGTCCAATAACAATCCTGGAACTCCCTCCCTAACAGCACTGTGGGTGTACCTACCCCACACACACGGGGGACTGACTGATGTCCAATAATAATCCCGGGACTCCCTCCCTAACAGCACTGTGGGTGTACCTACCCCACACACACAAGGGACTGACTGATGTCCAATAACAATCCTGGAACTCCCTCCCTAACAGCACTGTGGGTGTACCTACCCCACACACGAGGGACTGACTGATGTCCAAAAATAATCCCGGGACTCCCTCCCTAACAGCACTGTGGGTATACCTACCCCCACACACATGGGGACTGTCCCTAAAAACAGCACTGTGGGTGTACCTACCCCCACACAGGACTGACTGATGTCCAATAACAATCCTGGAACTCCCTCCCTAACAGCACTGTGGGTGTACCTACACCACACACACTGGACTGACTGATGTCCAATAACAATCCTGGAACTCCCTCCCTAACAGCACTGTGGGTGTACCTACCCCCACACACAGGGACTGACTGATGTCCAATAACAATCCCGGAACTCCCTCCCTAACAGCACTGTGGGTGTACCTACCCCACACACGGGACTGACTGATGTCCAATAACAATCCTGGAACTCCCTCCCTAACAGCACTGTGGTGTACCTACCCCACAACACGGGACTGACTGATGTCCAATAACAATCCTGAACTCCCTCCCTAACAGCACTGTGGGTGTACCTAACCCACACACACAGGGACTGACTGATGTCCAATAACAATCCGGGATCCCTCCCTAACAGCACTGTGGGTGTACCTACCCACACACACAGGACTGACTGATGTCCAATAACAATCCTGGAACTCCCTCCCTAACAGCACTGTGGGTGTACCTACCCCACACAGGGGACTGACTGATTCCCAATAATCCTGGAACTCCCTCCCTAACAGCACTGTGGGTGTACCTACACCACACGGACTGACTGATGTCCAATAACAATCCTGGAACTCCCTCCCTAACAGCACTGTGGGTGTACCTACCCCACACGGACTGACTGATGTCCAATAACAATCCTGGAACTCCCTCCCTAACAGCACTGTGGGTGTACCTACCCCACACGGGACTGACTGATGTCCAATAACAATCCTGGAACTCCCTCCCTAACAGCACTGTGGGTGTACCTACACCACACGGACTGACTGATGTCCAATAACAATCCTGGAACTCCCTCCCTAACAGCACTGTGGGTGTACCTACCCTACACACATGGGGACTGACTGATGTCCAATAACAATCCTGGAACTCCCTCCCTAACAGCGCTGTGGGTGTACCTACCCCACACACATGGGGACTGACTGATGTCCAATAACAATCCTGGAACTCCCTCCCTAACAGCGCTGTGGGTGTACCTACCCCACACACAGGGACTGACTGATGTCCAATAACAATCCTGGAACTCCCTCCCTAACAGCACTGTGGGTGTACCTACCCCACACATGGGGACTGACTGATGTCCAATAACAATCCTGGGACTCCCTCCCTAACAGCACTGTGGGTGTACCTACCCCACACACACAGGGACTGACTGATGTCCAATAACAATCCCGGGACTCCCTCCCTAACAGCACTGTGGGTGTACCTACCCCCACACACACGGGGACTGACTGATGTCCAATAACAATCCCAGAACTCCCTCCCTAACAGCGCTGTGGGTGTACCTACCCCACACACAGAGGGGACTGACTGATGTCCAATAACAATCCTGGAACTCCCTCCCTAACAGCACTGTGGGTGTACCTACCCCACACACACAGGGACTGACTGATGTCCAATAACAATCCCGGAACTCCCTCCCTAACAGCACTGTGGGTGTACCTACCCCCACACACATGGGGACTGACTGATGTCCAATAACAATCCTGGAACTCCCTCCCTAACAGCACTGTGGGTGTACCTACCCCACACACATGGGGACTGACTGATGTCCAATAACAATCCTGGAACTCCCTCCCTAACAGCACTGTGGGTGTACCTACCCCACACACGGGGACTGACTGATGTCCAATAACAATCCTGGAACTCCCTCCCTAACAGCGCTGTGGGTGTACCTACCCCACACACACAGGGACTGACTGATGTCCAATAACAATCCTGGAACTCCCTCCCTAACAGCGCTGTGGGTGTACCTACCCCACACACACACGGGGACTGACTGATGTCCAATAACAATCCTGGAACTCCCTCCCTAACAGCACTGTGGGTGTACCTACCCCACACACACAGGGACTGACTGATGTCCAATAACAATCCTGGAACTCCCTCCCTAACAGCACTGTGGGTGTACCTACCCCACACACACGGGGACTGACTGATGTCCAATAACAATCCCGGAACTCCCTCCCTAACAGCGCTGTGGGTGTACCTACCCCACACACACAGGGGACTGACTGATGTCCAATAACAATCCCGGAACTCCCTCCCTAACAGCACTGTGGGTGTACCTACCCCCACACACATGGGGACTGACTGATGTCCAATAACAATCCTGGAACTCCCTCCCTAACAGCACTGTGGGTGTACCTACCCCACACACACGGGGACTGACTGATGTCCAATAACAATCCTGGAACTCCCTCCCTAACAGCACTGTGGGTGTACCTACCCCACACACGGGGACTGACTGATGTCCAATAACAATCCTGGAACTCCCTCCCTAACAGCGCTGTGGGTGTACCTACCCCACACACACAGGGACTGACTGATGTCCAATAACAATCCTGGAACTCCCTCCCTAACAGCGCTGTGGGTGTACCTACCCCACACACACACGGGGACTGACTGATGTCCAATAACAATCCTGGAACTCCCTCCCTAACAGCGCTGTGGGTGTACCTACCCCACACACGGGGACTGACTGATGTCCAATAACAATCCTGGGACTCCCTCCCTAACAGCACTGTGGGTGTACCTACCCCACACACACAGGGACTGACTGATGTCCAATAATAATTCCGGGATTCCCTCCCTAACAGCACTGTGGGTGTACCTACCCCACACACACAGGGACTGACTGATGTCCAATAACAATCCTGGAACTCCCTCCCTAACAGCACTGTGGGTGTACCTACCCCCCACACACGGGGGACTGACTGATGTCCAGTAATAATCCCGGGACTCCCTCCCTAACAGCACTGTGGGTGTACCTACCCCACACACACATAGGGACTGACTGATGTCCAATAACAATCCCGGGACTCCCTCCCTAACAGCACTGTGGGTATACCTACCCCCACACACATGGGGACTGACTGATGTCCAATAATAATCTCCGGACTCCCTCCCTAACAGCACTGTGGGTATACCTACCCCCACACACATGGGGACTGACTGATGTCCAATAACAATCCTGGAACTCCCTCCCTAACAGCAGTGTGGGTGTACCTACCCCACACACACAGGGACTGACTGATGTCCAATAATAATCCTGGGACTCCCTCCCTAACAGCACTGTGGGTGTACCTACCCCACACACATGGGGACTGACTGATGTCCAATAACAAACCTGGTAGCTTCATCGCAGTGTTAATGTCAGCCAACTTGTGACACTAACGAATGAACTTTATTTTACTCAACTACTCTTGGGCCCCTCGGTAATAAACGCTGGCCCAGCCAACAATATCCCTGTCCCACAAATGAATTGAAAAAAAAAGGCAGAGGAAGAGTTGGTGGGAGGAGGGTTGGATAGATCTGGAGAGGATGGCAGGCTGTGGGGGGAAGGAAATGGGAGGGCTATCAGGTCCTAATACCAGGTAATCTATTTTCTCAGCTGAATGTAGGTGTTAGCAAGGTTCACAGTGGGAGATATAGAATCATAGAACCCTACAGTGCAGAAAGAGGCCCTTTGGCCCATCGAGTCTGCACCGACCACAATCCCACCCAGGCCCTACCCCCATATTCCTACACATTTTACCTCTAACCTACACAAATCAGGACACTAAGGGGCAATTTTTAACATGGCACGTTTTTGGACTGTGGGAGGAAACCCACGCAGACACGGGGAGAACGTGCAGACTCCACACAGGCAGTGACCCGAGGCCGGGAATCGAACCCGGGTCCCTGGCGCTGTGAGGCAGCGGTGCTAACCCCACTGTGCCGCCCTTATATAGGAGGGATGTCCGAGGTGGGTTCTTCACTCAGAGAAGGGTTGGGGCGTCGAATAGACTGCCTTGCGTCAGCGCGGAGTCGGACACTCCACTATCAAGCGGTTATTGGATAACAAATATGGAGCATACCAGGATGATAGGGGGTGGGATAGCTTGATATTGGGCTCGGACAGAGCTCAGCACAAGATCGAGGGGCCGAAGTGCCTGTACTGTGCTGTGCTGTTCCACATTCTATGTAAATCATATCACTAGGTTCTGCACCCTCTCCTTTCCTTCTCGATGAATGGTATGCTTTGACTGTATAGCGTGAAACAAACAATACTTTTCACTGTATCCCAATTCACGTGACAATAATAAATCAAATCAGAGGATGGATAAAATTGTGCTCCTTTCTCTCGTTATAGGGTAAACTCTTTGCCTGCGTGGTAAATAAATTGGGACAGCACAGTGGGTTAGCACTGCTGCCTTGTAGCGCCAGGGCCCCGGGTTCAATCCCCGGCTCGGGTCACTGTTTGTGCTGACTCTGCACATTCTCCCCGTGTCTGCGTGGGTTTGCTCCGGGTGCTCCGGTTTCCTCCCACAGTCCGAAAGACGTGCTGGGTTAGGGTGGATTGGGTCCGTGCTAAATTCTCCCTCAGTGTAACCCCGAATAGGAGTGTGGGGACTGAGAGATTCTCATTGTAACTTCATTGCAGTGCTAACGTAAGCCCGCTTGCGATATTAACAAATAAGCTTTAAAGGAGATGTGACGGAAGGGGCTACGGAAAGGGATTAAAAGACTCTGCAGTTCTGAAGAACATAGAACATTACAGCGCAGAACAGGCCCTTCGGCCCTCGATATTGCGCCGACCAGTAAAGAAAAAGCAATGACCCTCTAACCTAAACCATTCCCTTTTCATCCATAATCCTATCAACGGACCTCTTAAACGCCCCCAAACTTGGCACATCTACAACTGCAGCAGGCAGGGCATTCCATACCCTTACCACCCTCTGGGTAAAGAACCTACCTCTGATATCCGTCCTATAACTATCACCCCTTAATTTAAAGCTGTGTCCCCTCGTGCTAGCTTTCTCCATCCTAGGAAAAAGGCTATCACTGTCCACCCTATCTAAACCTCTAATCATCTTATATGTTTCAATAAGGTCTCCTCTTAGCCGCCTCCTCTCTAACGAAAACAACCTCAAATCCCTCAGCCTCTCCTCATAAGACCTGCCCTCCATACCAGGCAACATCCTGGTAAACCTCCTCTGCACCTTCTCCAATGCCTCCGCATCTTTCTTATAATGCGGGGACCAGAACCCCGTACACAATACTCCAAGTGCGGCCGCACTAGAGTTTTGTACAGTTGCAACATGACATTGCGGCTCCGAAATTCAATCCCCCTAATGAGAAGTGTTAAAGAATTGTCAGAGAATACTGAACATGTGAAAATATTTAATTAACTTGACTGTCTCCAGAACAGTGCAGTCTGCTTAACCATTGTCTTCATCCTGAACTCTATCCACCCACTCTGCCGTAGTTGTATCGTGGCAGTTGAACTAATTATCAACACGGGGTCATGTAAACAGGCCTACCCCAACCGCAACCTCCATTACCAAAAGAGGACAACAGCAACAAAATCTTGGTACATCCAAATTGGATGTAAATCATTCCACAAATCAGATCAAACCATAATCATATTATACGTGGAGCAAGCTTCAGGGCGGGCATAGTGGTTAGTGCTGCTGCCTCACAGAGCTAGGGATTGTTCAATGTCCAGTCTCTCTCTGTGTCTCTCTCTCTCTCTCTGTTTCTCTCTCTCTCTGTCTCTGTCTCTCTCTCTCTCTGTCTCTCTCCCTGTCTCTCTGTCTCTGTCTCTCTGTCTCTGTCTCTCTGTCTCTGTCTCTCTGTCTCTGTCTCTCTGTCTCTGTCTCTGTCTCTCTCTCTTCTCTGTCTCTGTCTCTCTCTCTTCTCTGTCTCTGTCTCTCTCTCTTCTCTCTCTCTGTCTCTCTCTCTTCTCTGTCTCTTTCTCTCTCTCTCTCTCTCTCTGTCTCTCTCTCTTCTCTCTCTCTCTCTCTCTCTCTCTGATGGTTGATTTCGGGATGTTTTCACCTCCTTTCTGCCGTTTGTGGATCCCGGGCTCTTTCTCTCCCTCAGCCGCCGCCATCGCCTCCTCCTCCTCCTCCCGGGGCCGGGCCGAGGCCGCCGCTCCCCGCTTGCGGGCCAAGGCTGCTCCGCTCAGCCACACATCCCGAGGCCTCTCACTCCGCCGCCGCCGCCGCCACGCGAGGCCCAGGCTTCAGCTGCGGCCTAATGCAGCCGGGGGGACGGGATTGAGGGACACACACTCACCGCCCCCGGCGGCCGGGGGGACACATTACAGCGCCGCGCCGGAAGTGACGCTTCTCTCCGCCCCGACATCTGGACACGCCCCTCGTTGACGTAATTCCTGGACCCCGCCCAGGACGTGACGCAGTCCTCCGTTGAACTCCGCCTACAATACCGTGGACACGCCCCGCAGTAACGCATTCCCGTGACGTGACACGTCCTCCGTGAAACTCCGCCCACAACACCATGGACACGCCCCTCCGTGACGTAACAGCCGTTCTGCCCGCATGAAGTGACGCCACTCTGTTCTCTGACCACGCCCTCTCCCTCTAACTCAGCCCCCATCAGCCCGACCCCGCCCCTTCTTTTGGGGCCCCTCCTACTTCCTCTCTGGACCCGCCCACTACAGCCTGGACACGCCCCAGTTGACGTATACCCAGGCCTCGCCCAGAGGATGTGACGGGGATCCCGCTGCTGGAATACAATCCCCGCCCCCCGGGCCTGTCAACGGCAAAGCGTGACCCCGCCTCCTCAGTGTAGGCCCCGCCTCTAACGTGTTGGACACGCCCCCCAGGCTCGGGCACACGCCCAACTCTCTGACCCCGCCCTCACAGTACGGACACCTTCCCTCCGTCTGCAGAGCACAAGGCGCCGCCCCCTCCCTCAAACCCCGCCCCGGCACGTAGGGCCCCGCCCCTTGTCTCAGGCACTGAGACACGCCTCCTCGCCCATCAATTCACCGGACACGGCCCCCGCCCAGCCTCATTGGCGCCGCCCCCGGCCCGCTGGTTGCTGGGATCCGGCCCCTCTCTTCGCCCGCCCCCGCCACCTATAACCCCGCCCATTTGTCAAACCCCAACCCCCCTCAGAGTTCACCTGCTGCAGCCGTGGACCCGCCCTCCCCATTAGCCCCGCCCACTCATCCTGGAAGCCCCGCCTCCCACACCTGCAGCCCCGCTCTCTGATGCCCCGTTCCGTACCATTCACTGGCCCCGCCCCGACACGTCGGGCCCCGCCCCTTGGCTCAGGCACTGAGACACGTCTCCTCGCCCCATCAATCCACAGGACACGGCCCCGCCCCGCCCCGCCTATTCATTCGCCCCGCTGGTTGCTGAGTCCGGCCCCTCTCTCCGCCCCAACCCCCCCCTCCCGCTCAGAGTGCCCTGCTGCAGTCGTGGCCCGCCCCTCCCCATTAGCCCCGCCCTCTCCCCCATAGCCCCCCTCCCACACCTGCAGCCCCGCTCTCTGATGCCCGTTCCGTACCATTCACTGGCCCCGCCCCGCAGTGAGGCCTCGCCCCTTACAGCTGGCCCCGCCCCTTACAGCTGGCCCCGCCCCGCAGTGAGTCGGCCCCGCCCCTTACAGCGACCCCCCCGCAGTGAGCCCCGCCTTACAGCTGACCCGCCCCGCATGAGGCCCCGCCCCTTACAGCTGACCGCCCCGCAGTGAGGCCTCGCCCCTTACAGCTGGCCCCGCCCCTACAGCTGACCCCGCCCCGCAGTGAGGCCCCGCCCCTTACAGTGACCCCGCCCCGCAGTGAGGGCCCCGCCCCTTACAGCTGACCCGCCCCGCAGTGAGGCCCCGCCCCTTACAGCTGACCCGCCCCGCAGTGAGGCCCCGCCCCTTACAGCTGACCCCGCCCCGCAGTGAGCCCGCCCCTACAGCTGACCCGACCCGCAGCGCAGTGAGCCCCGCCCCTTACAGCTGACCCGCCCGCAGTGAGCCTCGCCCCTTACAGCTGACCCCGCCCCTTACAGCTGACCCCGCCCCCGCAGTGAGGCCCCGCCCCCCAGCTGACCCCCGCCCCGCCTGAGGCCCCGCCCCACAGTGACCCCGCCCCCCAGTGAGGCCCGCCCCTTCCCTTCCCAAGGCTGTGTGTCTCTCCTCCCCCCCCCCCCCCAATCATTCTGAACTCCAATGAGTACAGACCCAGAGTCCCCAACCCCTTCCTTCGAGCACAAACTCTTCATTCCACAGATCATTCTTGTGAACGTCCTCTGCACCCTTTCCAAGGGTGACCCATCCTCCCTCTGATCGGGTGGGGGGTTAGACCCCCCCATCCCTCAATCCGGGGGAGGGTCAGACCCCCACCACCACCACCGTCCATCCGCCCCTCGAGCCGGGGGGGGTCAGACCTCCCGCCCCCTCCCTCTGTCTGCCCCTCAAGCCAGTGGGGGGGGGGGGGGGTCAGACCCCCCATCCTCGAGCCAGGGGGGGGTCAGACCCCCCCCCCCCCAACCCCCACCTCCCTCCCCACCCTCCCTCCGCCCCTCAAGAGAGTGGGGGGGGGGGTCAGATCCCCTCCCTCCGTCCGTCCCCTCTGATACGGGGGTCAGACCCCCTCTTTCTCCCCACCCCCTTTCTAGACCTTTTCTCCTTCACGCCCCTTGCTCTAGACCCTCCCTCTCCACCCCACCCCACCCCAACCCAACCATCCTTCTGGACTTCAGCTCATGCCCCCTCCTTGTTGTCTGCATTCCCTCCACCCCACACACATAGACATCTCAGAGCGACATAGAGAGGGTCTCTCTCTCCCCTCACTACCACCGTCGTAAGTAGTTTCTCTTTGTGGAGCCTATGGAATGGCCGGCCCCTCCCCCATCGCAAGGAAGGCAAGAAAGATTGAACCTTTGAAATCTTGGAGGGAGGGGGGAGGGAGGACAAGAGGGAGGAGGGAGGACAAGAGGGAGGAGGGAGGACAAGAGGGGAAGGGGGACTGGGAAGAGGAAGGGGGGGGCTAGGAGGACAAAGTAAAGGAGGGAGGACAGCAGAAGGTGAGGGGGGTGAGAATGGTAGTGATAACAGAAGCAGACAACACACAGAGAGGAGCCCCAATAAAATACTGGCTTTTTAAAAAGCAAAAACTAGAACAAGTTCTCGAGTGTACAGTCAAGGAGTTTGACCAAGATTGCCTGGGGATACACCGTATAATCACACTTTGGCTTCAGAATACATGATAATGAGAGAATGTGCAAGATACAGAAGAGAGACCGATTTTACAGGGTGCCGAACGGTCAGCGAAAGAGGTTTGCATAAACATTCAGGCCACAAGGTGGCTAAAGGCACAATGTGTCCAACACACGGTCAAAAATCACCCGCACACGATACGTGGAAGCCCAGTTGTGCTTTGAGAAAGAGAGAGAGAGAGAGAAATTCCAGAAGATTCTTCCATTACCGCCTCGCCGACACGGCGGAGCTGGAGCCGCTCAGCCAGTCCCCACCGCTGTGCTGAATTTATTACCCCCGTTGCCCCACCATCTGTCCCCCTCCTCCCTCACACGGGAGGTTTCAGGGGGTCTGGAGGGACATACAGGGGTCAGCAATGTCCATTGCTCCCAGAACCCGGGGCTCCACACCTCCCCGTGTGGCAGCCAGCCCAATGTCTTTCAGATTCTCCTCCCCCACCCCCCCCACCCCCAAAAAAATTATGCTTTCTCCACTCCCCACCCACCCCTTCCCAATTTCCCTGATATGTTGTTCTTGTCGATTTGTCATAACTTTGGAACTGGCCACAACACCAGAGGGTTCGGTGTAGACTGGATGGGCTGATTGTCCTCCTACTGCAATGTAAGGATTCTAAGACAGGAGTTAGATACAGAGTAAAGCTCCCTCTACACTGTCCCCCCATCAAACACTCCCAGGACAGGTACAGCACGGGGTTAGATACAGAGTAAAGCTCCCTCTACACTGTCCCCCCCATCAAACACTCCCAGGACAGGTACAGCACGGGGTTAGATACAGAGTAAAGATCCCTCTACACTGTCCCCCCATCAAACACTCCCAGGACAGGTACAGCACGGGGTTAGATACAGAGTAAAGCTCCCTCTACACTGTCCCCCCATCAAACACTCCCAGGACAGGTACAGCATAGGGTTAGATACAGAGTAAAGCTCCCGGGCCGTATCCTTTGGCGGGGAAGGGGATGCCCAGTCTCTCTGGGTGTGTGTTGGCCATAGCTGTGGAGGGACCTCTTGCATTCAGAGGGTCTTTGGATTTCTCTGAGGGAGGGGAATGAAAGGGGAGGGCAGGTGGTTGAGGTAGATGGTGGCACTGGGTGGCAAGGGGAGTGCCTCCTCCTCCTTAAAAGGACAACCAGGCAAAGCGTGGGCATGGGTTCATCACTGGACAGCTCACGGCCAGCAACGATACCCAGCCAGCGACACGCCAATACTGGAGCTCCCACTGACACAGCTTCTAGCAACACACGCATGTATGCATGCACCACACACACACAAATACACGCAGATGCATGTGCGCACACGCAAAAATACACACACATGCATGCACATGTGCACATTCATGCAGACTTGCACATGCAAGCACACTCATTTATGTACATACATGTGGCAGTTATCTATATACACGCAAATGTACATATACATATGCACACGTGAAGGCATGCATGTATACAAACACGCGTGCGTGTGCGCATACACATGTACATACATACATGTGGCAGCTACCTTCGATATCCACACAGACACATGTGCACATGTGCAGACCTGCATGGACATGAACACGCATGTGCGCGCATGCACACACACGTGGTAGATATCTTCAAAAGCACACATAGGTATAGGAGTGCAAGCACACACACATACATACAAATACATACACACATGCACGCGTACACGTGTGGCAGATATCTTCAATATGCACATCTGTACCCTTGGGGGAGAGTGGAGGAAAAGGGAGAGGGCAGTAATGCGAGTGGGACTGGTGGAGAGTTCGGAGAGGGGCGAGGGCAGGGGGTAATCGCAGAGTGGAGAGGTCCGAGGTAGAAAGGCCGAATTGTTCTCGCTGGGAACGGGTAGCAGCAAACGCGAAGGCCTTTCACAAATCTGCGCTGCGTCACAGTTGAAACACACACGGCGTGGTGAGGTGACCCACAGCGACACGCCGAGACGGGACTTCCCTCCCGGTGGGGGACGGCCGCACTGACGCTGCGTTAATGGTGACCGGAAGGCCGGGCTGGCGGTAGAACTCTCTGGAAGGTGCGGGGCCAAAAGCGTTTCGAAACACTACGCAGCTTTGCGAGCTGGTCGAATTCTCCAGTCTTCGCTCAGCTGCATCGGGGAGAGAACGTGTGATCCCGCCACCCCCACAATCCCCTCAATCACCTCGAATCGCAAACCCCCCCCCGCCCAACCTGCAATCCAACACAGTGTCACCCTCTGCCCGCAACCCAGTGTCCTTCCACCCATCACAGATCCCAACCACCATCCCCCTCCATCACTTTCCCCATTTCCATGGAAGCTACTCGGCTCGACTGGGTGTCAGCCCACCCTCCCTGTCTGAACACAGAGCAGGTTCGCTGGGACGGGAGGGGGGGGCTCCAGGATGGGCTTTTCAATTTCCCCCCCTTCTCAAACACCCAGGGTGGGCCAGGTCCAAGGCCTCCCCCTCTTCGACCTCAGAGGCTCAAGAGATATAGATAGAGACTGACAGAGACTGAGAGAGTGAGAGAGAGAGAGACAGAGACCAAGAGAGTGAGAGAGACAGAGACCAAGAGACAGAGAGTGAGAGAGACAGAGACCAAGAGAGTGAGAGAGAGAGAGAGACAGAGACCAAGAAAGTGAGAGAGAGAGAGACAGAGACCAAGAGAGTGAGAGAGACAGAGATCAAGAAAGTGAGAGAGTGAGAGAGAGACAGAGACCAAGAGAACAAAAAAAAAGTGAGAGAGAGACAGAGACCAAGAGAGAGTGAGAGAGAGACAGAGACCAAGAGAGAGTGAGAGAGAGACAGAGACCAAGAGAGAGTGAGAGAGAGAGACAGAGACCAAGAGAGAGTGAGAGAGAGACAGAGACCAAGAGAGAGTGAGAGAGAGACAGAGACAGATAGAGAAAGCAAGAGAGAGACAGACTGAGAGAGAGAGACAGAGCGGGGGTGAAGAAAGAGAGAGAGAGAAGACAAGAAAGAGAAGGAGAGAGAAGGACAAAGAAAGAAACAGAGATAGAAAGGTCAGCAGAAGAGAGAGAGGAGAGAGAGAGAGAGAATGAGAGAGGGGAAGAAAGAGTGGGAAAGAGGGAGTGTGAGATACGGAAAAAAAGAGAAATGGGGAGGAAGGGATAAAACCTGCCACCCAATGCAGGCTCGCGATGGTAGAGAGGAGGAGGAAGGGATTCCCTGGGGATGCTCTGATCCCAGATGCTGAGCAGTGTAAGGATGTGGGTGAAGTGTAGATCGGTGCGGGAGAAGCGAGTGGTACCAGCTCTCAGCCTTGGGCCCCACAGGCTGGGGAGATGGTCACGGATTGTCCTGTCGCTCACTGCGGGGACAGAGGGAGAGTCGGTGGAGCCCGCTCTTGAAGGTTCTCCGCTGCGGCTGGATTGTCGTCTTTCTCTGCTGGTTGACGAGTCCAGGATCACGTAGACCCCTGTGTTTCCCTCCCTCCACCCGCTCCATCACCCTAAAGTCTCCTCTCCACTGGCTGCTGAAGGCACACTTCACTCCCAGCTGAGATGATTGGCAAATGATTGTCCATGTGATAGCTGATCAGGTGGTTCACACTCTCAAAGCGATGATCTTTCGTCCGCACCTACAATCGGGCGAGAGGGCGTTCGGGATAGGGGGAACGGAGAGAGAGAGAGAACGGGAGAATGAGCACTTCATCATTAACATTGAGTAACACAACATTATTCCGCATCATACTGCTTCCCCCATCTAACGCTCCCAGGACAGGTACAGCACGGGGTTAGATACAGAGTAAAGCTCCCTCTACACTGTCCCCCATCAAACACTCACAGGACAGGTACAGCACGGGGTTAGATACAGAGTAAAGCTCCCTCTACACTGTCCCCCATCCCAGGACAGGTACAGCACGGGGTTAGATACAGAGTAAAGCTCCCTCTACACTGTCCCCCCATCAAACACTCCCAGGACAGGTACAGCACGGGGTTAGATACAGAGTAAAGATCCCTCTACACTGTCCCCATCAAACACTCCCAGGACAGGTACAGCACGGGGTTAGATACAGAGTAAAGCTCCCTCTACATTGTCCCCCATCCCAGGACAGGTACAGCACGGGGTCAGATACAGAGTAAAGCTCCCTCTACACTGTCCCCCATCCCAGGACAGGTACAGCACGGGGTTAGATACAGAGTAAAGCTCCCTCTATACTGTCCCCCATCCCAGGGCAGGTACAGCACAGGGTTAGATACAGAGTAAAGCTCCCTCTATACTGTCCTCCATCCCAGGGCAGGTACAGCACGGGGTTAGATACAGAGTAAAGCTCCCTCTACACTGTCCCCCATCCCAGGGCAGGTACAGCACGGGGTTAGATACAGAGTAAAGCTCCCTCTACACTGTCCCCCATCCCAGGGCAGGTACAGCACGGGGTTAGATACAGAGTAAATCCTGTGTGAGGGGGAGGGGACGGAAGAGAGAATGAGCGAGACTCACCACTCCCTCCGGGTCGATGAGTAAGAGGTGTTTGGGCTGACCGCTCTGTAACCCGGTCAGCACGTACTGCCCCGGTGTGGTGGTGCTCTCTCGCACCAGGAAGTCTCCGTTGGAAATCAGCAGCTTCTCAGCCTCCTTGCGGCTCATCCTGCCGTGGTACCAGACCTCCTTCCGCAGCTGCTCTTCCATGGAGGCGGTGAGGTGAATCGGGGGGCTGCCGGAGACGGGAGTGGGGTGGGGCGCCCTCAACGCATCCTCAAACGGCTCTGCGGCAGGAGAGAGAAGGGGAGAGATCTCAGCGAGGGAGGTGGGTATCCCATTTCCTGGCATCAGGTAACCTTGCAGAAGGCCATTCAGCCCCTCTAGCTTGTTCCCCTTACCCCCCATTGAACACAAACATGGCTGATTCTTGGACAAAACCCCACTTTCTCATCAAAACGGGGAGAAGGTTCTAAGGGGCAATTTAGCACAGCCTGCGAGAAAGGGGGGCCGAGAGCACAAGAGAGAGCACTCCTCCAATCCAATGCATCTCTGCTATTCGCCTCAACCATTCCCCCACCCAATGTGGGAGCGAGTCCCACATTCTCCCCCCACTCCCTTGTATGGGAGCGAGCCCCACATTCTCTCCCATTCCCCCCGTGGGAGCGAGTCCCACATTCTGCAACCCCCACTCCCTCCTGTGGGAGCGAGCCCACATTCTCTCCCTCCTCCCACCGGTGTGGGAGCGAGCCCCACATTCTCCCCCCACTCTCCCCAGTGTGGGAGCGAGCCCCACATTCTCCCCCCACTCTCCCCTGTGGGAGCGAGCCCCACATTCTCCCCCCACTCTCCCGGTGTGGGAGCGAGCCCCACATTCTCCCCCCACTCTCCCAGTGTGGGAGCGAGCCCCACATTCTCCCCCACTCTCCCTGTGGGAGCGAGCCCACATTCTCCCCCACTCTCCCCGGTGTGGGAGCGAGCCCCACATTCTCCCCCCACTCTCCCCGGTGTGGGAGCGAGCCCCACATTCTCCCCCCCCCCCCCCGGTGTGGGAGCGAGCCCCACATTCTCCCCCCACTCTCCCCGGTGTGGGAGCGAGCCCCACATTCTCCACCCCCATTCCCTGAGTAAAGCCATTTCTCCAAAATTCCCGATCAGACGCCTTCGTGACTAATGGCAGTCCCCAAATTCCCTCCCAAGTGGAGAGAAACACGCCCCCTCCCCCCTCCCCCTCCACATCTACCCTGGTCAAAGCCGTTTTGCAAACCCCCCACCCCCACCCCCCCCCCAAGCCCCATAACTACCCTTTGGCACCCCCCAATGGGGAAGTTGAAAGGGGCGTGCGCGCAGTCCCGGAAAGCGACTCCCCCCCCTCCCCGGATCGACACTCACTCATGTCAAATACGTCCCTCTGAATGCTGCCATTGGTGTGGCCCGCCGTGGGATGCTTCGACTTATCCAGATTCTGCACATTCACATACGACGGGTCATCGAACAGGTCTGACCGGCCACCCGCTTTGGTGCTGGGGGCTGTGAGCCTTTGAGAGCCACCTGGGCGGCGGGGTGAGGGGGTGAAGAAGGCGTTCGAAACTCAATAACACCACAAAAACAAAACTCAACTCACACAACAGCCCATCTCTTACCCTCAGCAAGTCTATTCGACCCCCAGTTCAGTCAAGATCCCCGCTTCCCTGCCTTCTCCCCCGTCCGCCTGTAGTATCTATTTATACACGGCACAGCGGGGTTAGCGCCGCTGCCTCACAGCGCCAGGGATCCGGGTTCCATCCCCGGCTCCCATCCCCGGCTCGGGGTCACTGTACGTGCAGAGTCTGCACGTTCTCCCCGTGTCTGCGTGGGTTTCCTCCGGGTGCTCTGCTTTCCTCCCACAGTCCAAAAGACATGCATGTTAGGTGGATTGGCTGTGCTAAATTCTCCCTCGGTGTATCTGAAAAGGAGTGTGGCGACTAGGAGATTTTCACAGCAACTTCATTGCAGTGTTAATGTGAGCCAACTTATGACAATAATAAATAAAGTTTAAACTTATACTCCATTGGAGTTCGATCCAATGAGAATCATACAATCCCTACATTTGGCCCAACGAGTCTGCAATGATGACAATCCCACCCAGCCCCTATCCTCATAACCCCATGAATTTACCCTACTAAACCCTTGACATTAAGGGACAATTTAGCACGGCCAATCCACCCTAACCTACACATCTTTGGACACTAAGGGACAATTTAGCACGGCCAATCCACCCTAACCTACATCTTTGGCACTAAGGGACAATTAGCAGGCCAATCCACCAACCTACACATCTTTGGACACTAAGGGACAATTTAGCACGGCCAATCCACCCTAACCTACACATCTTTGGACACTAAGGGACAATTTAGCACGGCCAATCCACCCAACCTACACATCTTTGGACACTAAGGGACAATTAGCACGGCCAATCCACCCTAACCTACACATCTTTGGACACTAAGGGACAATTTAGCACGGCCAATCCACCCTAACCTACACATCTTTGGACACTAAGGGACAATTTAGCACGGCCAATCCACCCTAACCTACACATCTTTGGACACTAAGGGACAATTTAGCATGGCCAATCCACCCTAACCTACACATCTTTGGACACTAAGGGACAATTTAGCACGGCCAATCCACCCTAACCTACACATCTTTGGACACTAAGGGACAATTTAGCACGGCCAATCCACCCTAACCTACACATCTTTGGACACTAAGGGACAATTTAGCACGGCCAATCCACCCTAACCTACACATCTTTGGACACTAAGGGACAATTTAGCACGGCCAATCCACCCTAACCTACACACTTTTTGGACTGTGGGAGGAAACCAGAGCACCCGCAGGGAACCCACACAGACATGGGGAGAATGTGCAGACTCCATACAGGCGGGAATCAAACTCGGATCCTTGGTGCTGTGAGGCAGCAGTGCTAACCCACTGTGCCCCCTCACCACATCCAACAGGTTTAACGATGCCCAAGCACACTCTTGCTGAGACGTTGACAGGGCCAGTGTATCAGAATTTCATCTGGCTTGACCCCAGTTCGAGTTTCTACTGATTCCCAAACAGTCAGGTTTGGGCATTTGTTCCCCATTCTTTCACGGGGGATGAGAGTGGGTGTCTCTGGACAAGAATCTGCAACCCACCAATAATTACCCCTTGACCTTAGTGTCTCGTGGGGTTGTGGGGTTGGGGGTAGGGAGTTGGGAGTTGAGCACATTGTCCTGTGTGGAGAGGTGGGATTTGGGTGGGGGGGGGGGGGGGGGGGTGTGGATAGGTGGGATCAGGGTGTTCGGGGTGGTGTGGAATGTGGGAAGGGGTGTGGGTGGGGGGGGTGGTGTGGATAGGTGGGATTGGGGATTGGGGGGTTGGGAGGAGAGGTGGGGATCAGGGTGGTGGGGGGGTGGTGTGGATAGTGTGGTATCAGGTTTGGGGGTGTTGGGGGATAGTGTGCTCATGTTTTCGTGGGTGGTGTGGATAGGTGGGCTCGGGTGTTCGGGGGTGGTGTGGATAGGTGGTGATCCGGGTGTCGGGGTTTTTGTGGATCTTGGGATCGGGTTTCTTGTTTCCCAATTATCCGCCGTGAGCAGACCTGACCTAGGTTGACTCTCCGCGTCCCTCTCTGGCACTTTTTTTTGCCATTTTTTTTCTATTTTTGAGCCCCATCATTGTGTGTCTCTCCCTTGCTTACGCTCCCGATCCCTCCCCTCCCCTGTCCTCCTCCCCTCTTTTCTCTTCTCAGTTCTCAAGTAGTCCCTGCTCACTTTCTCCTCTCCCAGCAGTCTCGTATATGCGTATTCTTATACCATTCACCCTCCCCATTCCTCCTCCCACTCTCCTCTCCCCCCCCCTCCCCCCCCTCCTTCATCCTTCCCTTTCCCCCCTCCTTTTCTTCCCTCTTCTTCCCTTTCGCTCCTCCCTTCCTCTACCCTTCGCATGCTTCATACAATCCTTCTCTGCCTCCTCTTTCTCACTCTCTCCCCTCTCTCTTCCTTCCTTCTTCTCTCTTCCCGGATGTCACCATCATAGCCTGACTAGCTCTCAATTGGGATGGGGGGGGATGCCGAGCATTCCGGTGGAGGAAGAAACTGAGAGGTCAGAGGTTGCCGATGGGGATTGGGGGGGGTGGGAGGACGAGGGGGGATGGGGATTGGGGGGGGGTGGTGTGGAGAGGTGGGATGGGGATTGGGGGGGGGGCGGGGGTGGTGAGGGGAGGTGGATGGGGATGGGGGGGGGGGGGGTGTAGGAGAGGTGGGATTTGGGGATTGGGGGGGGCGGTGAGGAGAGGTGGGATGGGGATGGGGGGGGCGGTGAAGAGAGGTGGGCGATGGGGTTGGGGGGGGCGGTGGTGAGAGAGGTGGGATGGGATTGGGGGGGGGTGGTGGTGTGGAGAGGTGGGGATGGGGATTGGGGGGGGGTGGTGTGGAGAGGTGGGATGGGGATTGGGGGCGGGCGGTGGTGGAGAGGTGGGAGGGGATTGGGAGGGGGTGTGGTGTGGAGAGGTAGGGATGGGGTTGGGGGGGGATGGTGGGAGGGTGGGATGGGGAGTGGGTGGGGGGGTGAGGAGAGGGGGGATGGGGATTGGGTGGGGGGGTGGTGAGGAGAGGTGGGATGGGGATTGGGGGGGGTGGTGAGAGAGGGTGGATGGGGATGCGGTTGGGGGTGGTGTGGAGAGGGGGATGGGCATTGGGGTGGGGGTGGTGAGGAGAGGGGGGATGGGGATTGGGGGGGGGGTGAGGAGAGGTGGATGGGGATTGGGGGGGGGGTGCGGTGGTGAGGGAGAGGTGGATGGGGATTGGGGGGGAGTGTGAGAGGTGGGATGGGGATGCGGATTGGGTGGGATGGTGAGGAGATGTGGGATGGGGATTGTGGGGGGGGGGGGGGGGCGGTGGTGAGGAGAGGTGGGATGGGATTGGGGGGGGGGGGGGGGGGGGGGGCGGTGGTGAGGATAGGTGGGATCGGGATGGGGGTCCCCTCCAAACCTGCACCGACCACGCTACCCCAACTGAACTAAAACCTCCTACCCTTCCGGGGACCACGTCCCCCTATTCCCAACCTGTTCACGGATTTGTCAAGACGTCTCTTAAAACTCACTATCGTATCCGCTTCCACTCCCTGCCCCGGCAGCGAGTTGCGCCCTCTGTGTAAAAACAAACCTGCCTCATACATCTCCTTTAAACCTCACCCCTCGCATCTTAAACATGTGCAGCCCCGGGTAATTAACTCTTCCACCCTGAGGAAAAAGCTTCTGACTATCCACTCTGTCCCTCATTGAAGGGCCGAATGGCCTCCCCCTGCTCCTATCTATGTTTCTATGAGGGCGGCAGAGCAATTTGTATCCGGCATGGTCAAAACATTGAGTACGGGAGTTGGGACGTTATGTTATAACTGTACAAGACATTTGTTAACACCACATTTGGAGGACTGTGTACAATCCTGGTCGCCCTGCTAGACTTCTATCAGGTCTCCCCTCAACCTCCGTTGCTCCAGTGAGAGCAAACCAAGTTTCTCCTCATAGTTAATACCCTCCATACCAGGGCAACATCCTGGTAAATCTTTTCCGTATCCTCTCCAAAGCCTTCACATCCTTCTGGTAGTGCGGCGACCAGAATTGAACACTATATTCCAAGTGCGGCCTCACTGAGGTTCGACAAAGCTGCAGTATGACTTGCTGATTTTTAAACTCAACGCCCCCTCACCGCCCCAGCCAAACCGTCCCACCGAGCAACTGCTTTGGCGTTCCCTACCTTGCGCTGCGGGCGGTTGCTTGGAAGAGTCAGAAGACTGTGAGTCATAGGCGTTTCCTGACATCTGTCCGACGGGCTACACCGCAGAGAAGAGGGGGAGGAAGGGGCGAGAAAATGAAGCGGGGGTGGGGGTGGGGGAAGGAAAATAAAACACTTGAAACAATGGCTTGCATTCCTCTAGCGCCCGTCACTGCCACCGCGGTACATCAGAACGCCCATCACTTCGAAAAGGTACCCCTGAATCCGGGGATGGCGGGATTGATGTACGAGGAGAGACTGACTAGGTGAGGATTGGGCGGATGAGGGGGGAATTTGATAGAGACTTATAAAATTCTCACAGGATTGGACAGGGTAGATACAGGGAGGAGGTTCCCGATGGTGGGGGGAGTCCAGAACCAGGGGGTCACAGTCTGAGGATTCAGAGTAGACCATTTAGGACGGAATTGAGGAGATATTTCATTCCCACGGGAAGGAGTTGATGCCAAAACATTGAATGTATTGAAGAGGCAGCTGGATATAGCACTGGGATCAAAGGCTATGGGGAGAAAGCAGGATTAGGCTATTGAGTTGGATGATCACCCATGATAGTAATGAATGGCAGAGTAGGGCTGAATGGCCTCTTCCTGCTCCGATCTATGTTTTTACACGGGCAGTTTGCATACAGCCATGGTCAGAACACTGAGTACAGGAGCTGGGACATTATGTTATGTTACAGTTGTACGAGACGTTGTTAAGACCGTATTTGGAGGACTGTGTACAATCCTGGTCGCCCTGCTACAGGGAGGACTTTATTAAAACTGGAAAGGAGTCAAAACAAGATTTACAAGTGGGGCTGTGGAAGGTTCGAATTCCCGGCTTGGGTCACTGTGCCGAGTCTGCACGTTCTCCCCGTGTCTGCGCGGGTTTCCTCCCGGGTGCTCCGGCTTCCTCCCACAGTCCGAAAGACCGCACTGGTTAGGGTGCACCGGCCGTGCTAAATTCTCCCTCGGTGCAACCCGAATGGCGATCGTGGGGATTTTCAGAGTAACTTCATTGCAGTGTTAATCTAAGCCTTACTTGTGACGCTGATAAATGAACTTTAAACCAGAACTGGAAGGCACAGCCTCAAAATAAAGGGCAGGGGGGTGGGGAGAGAGAGAGAGAGAGAGAGGGGACAGCAGCGGGCAGTTTAGGTCAGAGTTGAGGAGGAACTTCTTCACTCAAAGGATGGTGAGTCTCTGGAAATTCTCTGCCCGTTGAAGTGATGGAGGCTCCCTCGCTGAATATATCGAAGTCACGGGTAGATAGGTTTCTGATCGATAAGGGAATTAAGGGAGGAAAGCAGGAAAGTGGGACAGATCCACTTCAGATCGGCTACGATCTTATTGAATGGCAGGGCAGGCTCGAGGGGCTGGATGGCCGACTCCTGCTCCTGTTTCTTGTGTTAACTTTTAGTGGGTTAAAAAGAGGGGGGGGGGGCAGCATGGACAGGTTGGGCCGAAGGGCCGGTTTCCATGCTGTAAATCTCCCTACTTGGGGGTGACACTAATGCCAAACAGGATTGTCCGAAGGTAAAGCCCTAAGACTAACTCCATCCCGGCGTGCCTGCTGTTAACATTCCCCGTCAGAGCGAGCGGAGCTCCGGAACAGTGTGGGACAGGGTCGATGGCCTTGGGGGGAGGGGTGGGGGGTTTTAGAAGAAATTTACAGCGGGGAATGACCAGAGTTGCGCCGTGGTGTTGGCGTGCGGCGTGGGGAGGCTGAGTTGCGGGCGCCCTGCCCCCTCGCGCTGCATCAGGTCAACATGCCCCCCAGGGGCGGCTCCCTTCCCTGGGAAGTAGTTGTAGTATTGGTGGTCAGCCGGCTCCCTCTCCTAGCCCAAGCCGAGGCGTCAAAGACCGCCATCATGGGAAAAGGGGCACACGCAAACGCGAACATGCGGGTTAGCCCCCTACCGCTAGGGCAACTGACCTCACCCACAGTCCAATTCCCAAACGATACACCCTCGTCCGATACTCTCGCACTCTCCTCGCCAACCAACCCACCCAACCTCAACAGCTTCCCCCCCCCCAATTCCCAGTATGATCTCAGACGCGCCACCCCCATCCCCGCGTGGATCACCCAACCCCACACCTGTTCCCCCCCCACCGCCGTGATCCCCCAACCCACACACCCCCATCACACACACGCCAACAGGCAAGATGGGGACAGAGAGAGAGAGAGAGAAAGAGAGGCGGGGGGACAGAGAGAGAGACACACAAAAGAGAGAGAGAGAGAGAAACACACAAAGAGAGAGAGAGAGAGACAAAAAGAGAGAGACAGAGACAAGAGAGAGAGACAGAGAAGAGAGAGAGACAGAGAGAGAGAGAGAGACAGAGAGAGAGAAGAGACAGAGGAGAGAGAGAGAGACAGAGAGAGGAGGACACAGAGAGAGAGAGACACAGGAGAGAGAGAAACAGAGAGAGGGAGGAAACAGATAGAAGAGACACAGAGAGAGAGAGAGACACACAGAGAGAGAGAGACAGAGGAGAGAGAGACAGAGAAGAGAGACACACGAGAGAGAGACACAGAGAGAGAGAGACACAGAGAGAGGGACACAGAGAGAGAGAGACACAGAGAGAGAGAGACACAGAGAGAGAGAGACACAGAGAGAGAGAGACACAGAGAGAGAGAGGGGCAGACAGGCAGGAGGAGAGAGAGGAGAGAGACGGAGGAGAGAGAGAGAAAGACAGAGAGAGATAGAGAAATGTGGAAAAGAGAAAGTTGAGAGAGAGAGACAGAGAGAGAGGGGCAGATAGGCAGGCGGAGAGAGAGAGAGAGAGAGAGAGAGAGAGACGGGGCAGAGAGAGAGAAAAGAGAGAGAGAGAGAAGAGAAATGTGGAAGAGAGAAAGAAAGAGAGAGAGATGGGGACGGAGAGGGGGGTGACGTTGGGGGGACAGAGAGGGAGAAGGAGAGAAACAGAGAGAGAGACACAGATGTAGAAAAGAGGGAGAGAGAGACAGAGACAGGGACAGAGAGGCAGACAGGCAGGAGAAAAAGAGAGAGAGAGAAAGAGGGAGATGGTGGGGGGGGAGGAAGAGAGAGAAAGATGGTGACAGAGAGAGGGGGACAGAAAGATTGCCCCTTGCTAAATTGCCCCTTAGTGTTGGGGGGAGAGTTAGCAGGGTAAATATGGGGGGTTACGGGTGATAGGTTGGGATTGTTGTCGGTGCAGGCTCGATGGGCCGAATGGCCTCTTTCTGCACTGTGGGGGTTTTATATTTAGCGCTGTGTGTATCGGGACAGCAGCACTCGGCTGGGTGGGCAGAGGTGGTGTGTATTACCTGTCGTGGGGTGTCACCAGTTTGGGCGGGTTCTTTAGGTACTGTTTAAATCGCAGCTCAAACGCCTGTCCTATGGTGCTGATGACGTCCTGGGCTAACGCATCCGGACATTCCAGTATGTGGCACGCTGAAACAGTAATCAAAGACAGGGAATGCTTAGGGAACCGGCGGGGGACTCGGAAAGGGAAAACCGCGACCACATCACCACCAACGTGCAAACCCACCTCTCTGATTCACAGGATCCTTCGCCACGTAGGCAACGTACTCCGCTGTGTCCTACACACAGAACAAACAGCACGTTAGGCAACATCTACAATAACAGGGATGAAGCAGAGGTGACAATAATTTATTACCGTCGCAAGTAGGCTTACACTAACACTGCAAGGAAGTTACTGTGAAAATCCCCCACTTGCCACACACTGAAGGAAAATTTAGCATGGCCAATCCACCCTAACCTACACATCTTTGGACACTAAGGGACAATTTAGCACGGCCAATCCACCCTAACCTGCACATCTTTGGACACTAAGGGACAATTTAGCACGGCCAATCCACCCTAACCTACACATCTTTGGACACTAAGGGACAATTTAGCACGGCCAATCCACCCTAACCTACACATCTTTGGACACTAAGGGACAATTTAGCACTGGCCAATCCACCCTAACCTACACATCTTTGGACACTAAGGGACAATTTAGCACGGCCAATCCACCCTAACCTACACATCTTTGGACACTAAGGGACAATTTAGCACGGCCAATCCACCCTAACCTACACATCTTTGGACACTAAGGGACAATTTAGCACGGCCAATCCACCCTAACCTACACATCTTTGGACACTAAGGGCAATTTAGCACGGCCAATCCACCCTAACCTACACATCTTTGGACACTAAGGGACAATTTAGCACGGCCAATCCATCCCTAACCTGCACATCTTTGGACACTAAGGGACAATTTAGCACGGCCAATCCACCCTAACCTACACATCTTTGGACACTAAGGGACAATTTAGCACGGCCAATCCATCCTAACCTGCACATCTTTGGACACTAAGGGACAAATTAGCATGGCCAATCCCCCTAATCTACACATCTTTGGACACTAAGGGACAATTTAGCACGGCCAATCCATCCTAACCTACACATCTTTGGACACTAAGGGGCAATTTAGCATGGCCAATCCACCCTAACCTACACATCTTTGGACACTAAGGGACAATTTAGCATGGCCAATCCACCCTAACCTACACATCTTTGGACACTAAGGGACAATTTAGCACGGCCAATCCACCCTAACCTACACATCTTTTGGGACACACTCTCTTTATCCTTCTCTTTCTGTCTCTTGCTCTTTCCAGCCTCCCATCCATTGACTCTGTCTACACTTCCCGCTGCCTCAGGGGAAAAGCAGCCGGCATTATCAAGGAACTTCCTCCACACACCCCGGGACATTCTCTCTCCCACCTTCTTCCATCGGGAAAAAGATACAAAAGTCTGAGGTCCCGTACCGACCGACTCAAGAACAGCTTCTTCCCTGCTGCTGTCAGAATTTTGAATGGACCCACCTCACATTAAGTTGATCTTTCTCTACACCCCTCGCTGTGACTGTAACACTACATTCTGCACCCTCTCCTTTCCTTCTCTATGAACGGTATGCTCTGTCTGTACAGCGCGCAAGAAACAATACTTTTCACTATGTATTAATACATTGATATTTTGATTTAATGTCGCGTGTATTGTGATACAGTGAAAAATATTGTTTCTTACGCACTACACAGACAAAGCATACCGTTCATAGAAAAGGAGAGGGTGCAGAGAAGGATCAACTTAATGCGAGAATGGGGGCAGTGGGGGTGTGGGTTTTCAAGGTAGGAGGAGTGGGTGTAGTGTGTCAGGAAGCTGGGGGTAAGGGTTAGAACATAGAACTCTACAGCACAAACAGGCCCTTCAGCCCACGAGTTGTGCCGAACACATCAAAACCTACCCAGCCATAGACCTATCTATAACCCCCAATCCCATTGGATCCCATATACTCATCCAGAAGTCTCTTAAAAGACCCCAGCGAGTTTGCCTCGACCACCACCGACGGCAGCCGATTCCATTCACTCACCGCCCTCTGAGTGAAAAACTTACCTCTAACATCTCCACTGTATTTGCTTCCCTGCACCTTAAATCTGTGTCCTCTCGTAGTGACCATTTCAGCTCGGGGAAATAGTCTCTGAGAGTCAACCCTATCTATTCCTCTCAACATTTTATAAACCTCTATCAGGTCGCCTCTCAACCTACGTCTCTCCAGTGAGAAGAGTCCCAGCTCCCTCAACCTATCTTCATAAGGCCTACCTCCCAATCCAGGCAGCATCCTTGTAAATCTCCTCAGCACCCTCTCAATAGCCTTATATCCTTCCTATAGTGAGGCGACCAGAACTGAGCACAGTACGCCAAGTGGAGTCTGACAAGGGGTAGCTCACAAAGAGGTGGGATTTAAGCCCAGTGTCCCCCGGCCATTCGCCTGGTGCCCTGGATTACTAGCCCAGTGACGTCACCCCCCCCTCCAGTGCCAGCGTCCCCTCCTCGTGAGGGATAAACATCAGCATGTTCCGTCAACCTAGACGGACGGTAGGGGACACAAACCCCATGTCTGTTACCGGAAGCAAGCAGTGCCATGTACTTACCGGGTCTCCCCCCGAGGCGAAGGATATGGACTGCATGTGGTGGTTAGCGATTATCTGCAACAACAGAAAGACAAGTTATTTCCTCAGAGGTTTTGAGAGCGGCGCACTGTGCAGAGGGCGTTCCGGGTACAGCCCGAGTTGTCCGCCGACGCAGCGCATTCCCTACGAGGGCCCCTGGTTTGTACGGCCTGCTCCCCACCGTCTCCCCTCTTCACAAGAGGAGAAGGGGAACGGACAAAGCAAAAAGGGGGAGAAGCCTTTCCCGCTCGCAAACGGTTGCAGAACGAGGGGGAGACGGATTTGAAGCGATTCGCAAAAAAAGCAAAAGCCACTCGAGCAAGAATTGTCTCACACGGCGAGCAGACGGGGTCTGGAATGTTCCCCCTGGAAGCGTAGTGGAGATAGGCTCAATCCAGGCCTTTGAGAGGGCATTCGTTTATTATTTGAATAAAAACAACACGCAGGGGGACGGGGAAAAAGACAGGGCAATGGCGCCAAGTCAGAGGAACGCAGGAATTAGGAGCAGAATTAGGCCATTCAGCCCTTCGAGCCTGCTATCCCATTCAATCTGATCAAGGCCCATCTCTCCTGCGTCCCCCAATCCACCTCCCCATCTGTTCCCCCTTTCCCTTCTTCAATTAGAAATACATCCCCCCTCCCTCCATTCAACGGCCCAGTACAGAGACGGTGGGCCGAACTGTGCCCGTCACGGTTTGGACAGTCCGTGATTGGCCGGCCCGTTGGGACCACGGCCTCAGAGCTCACGCCGGGGTCTGGTGTGGGTGGACGGAGGGTGGGGGACGGTCTCACTAACCTGCTTGCAGTCCGATGCCATGAGGTTAAGGCTACTGGTGGACACGGTGAGAGTGATGGACATGCCAGCAAACTGGAGGTTGCTCTTCCCCAGGATGGTGTTCAGGGAGCGGCTGCAAGGCTGCGGGCACACAACAGGCAAACACGGTCAATCCACGGGGCAACGCTCACTCACGCGCACCCCACGCAGACCCAGCGGCTTCCTCCCATACCATCTTCTACCACGTGGACAAGGAAAGAACCAATCAAATGCACTGTAAGGCCTGAATTTATATAGCGACCCAAGGAAATTCAGCCTGGTCCGCTACGACTCTCACCAACTTTTACAGACGCCCCATAGAAAGCATTCTTTCTGATTTGTATCACAGCTCGGTCTGGGCTCCTGCTCTGCCCAAGACCACAACTACAAAAGGATTGTGAATGTAGCCCCAATCCCATCGCACAAACCAGCCTCCCATCCATTGACTCTGTCTACACTTCCCGCTGCCTCGGGGGAAAAGCAGCCGGCATAATCAAGGATCTCCCCCCCTCCACGCACCCCGGACATTCTCTCTTCCACCTTCTTCCGTCGGGGAAAAGGTACAAAAGTCTGAGGTCCCCGTACCGACCGACTCAAGAACAGCTTCTTCCCTGCTGCTGTCAGACTTTTGAATGGACCTACCTCGCATTAAGTTGATCTCTCTCTACACCCCTCGCTGTGACTGTAACACTACATTCTGTACCCTCTCCTTTCCTTCTCTATGAACGGTATGCCTTGTTTGCATAGCGCACAACAAACAGTACTTTTCACTGTATCACAATACATGTGTTGACCTGGAGCAGATGGGAGGAGGAGGCAGGGGAGGCAACGAGAGAGAAATAGAGACATTTAGGGAGGGAATTCCAGAGCTAAGAGCTCCCCCCCCCTACCTTCTCCAGGGGTAAGAGACGGGGAAGGCAATGAGAGAGAAACAAGAGGTTGAGAAAGGGAATTCCAGAGCTAAGGCCCCCTCCCCAGGGGGCAAGAGATGGGGGTAGACAGCCAGGGAGAGGTGGAGAGGATTAGGGAGGGAATTCCAGAGCTAAGAGCTCCCCGCTACCTTCTCCAGGAGCAAGAGACAGGGGAGGCAATGAGAGAGAAACGAGAGGTTGGGAAAGGGAAGGCCCCCTCCCCAGGGGGCAAGACATGGGGGTAGGCAGCAAGAGAGAGGTGGAGAGGTTCAGGGAGGGAATTCCAGAGTTTGGACCACCCCCCAGAGACTGACAGCAAATCGGCCTGGAATTACACAGAATGCTTTTAACGTCAGCTTTAACCCAGGGTGAGTAATCCATTACAGGAGTCAGGGACTGGAGCAGGTGAGATAGCCACAGAGAGAGAGAGAGGCAACGCCAGGAAACTGCACCTAACGCCCAAAGTAAGCTGATCCGCCTTGTTGTCTAACGAGGGGCATACACACGATGGGTCGTGAGAGGGCTGCTCTTGGATTTTTTTTCGAGAGTATCCTAGTGCTTCACGTCGTTAGTGTACGCTTGACCTGGACCATTTGATGGCAACACGACAGCTCAGTGACTATCGCTGTGCTGTGCAGATACATGGATTTGGGCCTGTGTCTGTGGGAGTTTGCGAATTCTCCCCGTGCTTGCGTGGGTTTTCTCCGGGTGCTCCGGTTTCCTCCCACATCCCAAAGATGTGCTCTTAGGCTAATTGGCAAAACAAATTCTCCCCAAATTGTCTCAAATTTGGTTTTTAATCCATAGATCTATAAACATGGACAGGGATCGTGGGTAGAGGTGAGAACATCGGGGTGGCGGCGCGGGCTCGTTGGGCCGAAGGGCCTGTTTCCCCCGTGCTGTTTTGTTCTTTGATCTTTAAAAATTTAACTTGATTTATTATTGTCACATGCATTGGGATACAGTGAAAAGTATTGTTTCTTGCGTGCTATACAGACAAAGCATACCATTCATAGAGAAGGAGAGGAGAGGGTGCAGAATGTAGTGTTACAGTCACAGCGAGGGGTGCAGAGAGAGATCAACTCAATACGAGGTAGGTCCATTCAAAAGTCTGACGGCAGCAGGGAAGAAGCTGTTCTCGAGTTGGTTGCCTACTCCAGGGCAGGGGTCCTTCATTATGCAGCGGGAAGTGTAGACAGAGTCAATGGATGGGAGGCTGGTTTGCGTGATGGATTGGGCTACATTCACAATCCCTTTGTAATTTCATGCGGCTTTGGGGTTGGCAGAGACCGTTCAGCCCTACAGGCCAAGGCTCGAGTTCCTGGTCCACACGTGCCTCCCCTGCACCCTCTCCTTTCCTTCTCTGTGAATGGTATGCTTTTGTCTGCGTGGTGCTCGAGAAACAAAACTTTTCACTGTGTCCCAATACGGGTGACAATAATAAATCAAAATCCAATGTTCTCTACACCCCTCGCTGTGACTGGAACACTACACTCTGCGCTCTCTCCTTTCCTTCTCTATGAATGGTATGCTTTGTCTGTGTAGTGCGCAAGAAACGATATTTTTCACTGTATC
The DNA here is from genome assembly GCA_024679065.1 of Sphyrna mokarran. Taxonomy (NCBI): domain Eukaryota; kingdom Metazoa; phylum Chordata; class Chondrichthyes; order Carcharhiniformes; family Carcharhinidae; genus Sphyrna; species Sphyrna mokarran. The sequence goes on along the minus strand of JAGIQG010000042.1, from coordinate 3,291,362 downwards.
CCAACACACGTGACAATAATAAATCAAACTCACCTCTATACAGTCTGCCCAAGGAGGTCTACGCTTCAATCTCTGCCACACTGGGCTCTTCCCCCCCCACCCCCACCAAAGCAGCCCAGATTGGATGCGGTCGCGAGCCGTTCTTTGCTTTCTAAAGTGCAGGAGGTGGACAGCAGCAGAGGATTTCAGAATGGCTTGGAGATGTTCGACTTACCTTCCTCCTTCTGAAGACACCTTTCGCCCCAGGGACAGCTTCGCACACCACGCTTATCGCCTCTCTGTGGGACAGGAAGAGTAAGATCATTTTCCCACTGGCAGTGAGCTGGCCTCAGCATCCAAGACACCAACTTTTAAAACCAACAAGACTAGTCAAAGAACTGCACATCAGGCACTGCTGTGTGTTACCCCCCCCCCATTACCATCAAACAACCTGCACATCTTTGGACACTAAGGGACAATTTAGCACGGTCAATCCACCCTAACCTGCACATCTTTGGACACTAAGAGGCAATTTAGCACGGCCAATCCACCCTAACCCACACATCTTTGGACACTAAGGGACAATTTAGCACGGCCAATCCACCCTAACCTGCACATCTTTGGACACTAAGGGACAATTTAGCACGGCCAATCCACCCTAACCTACACATTTTTGGACACTAAGGGACAATTTAGCACGGCCAATCCACCCTAACCTGCACATCTTTGGACACTAAGGGACAATTTAGCACGGCCAATCTACCCTAAACTGCACATCTTTGGACACTAAGGGACAATTTAGCATGGCCAATCTACCCTAAACTGCACATCTTTGGACACTAAGGGGCAATTTAGCACGGCCAATCCACCCTAACCTACACATCTTTGGACACTAAGGGGCAATTTAGTACATCCAGGGATCTGGGTGTCCTTATTAAGTGATAGAAAACTAGTGTGCGGGTACAGGAGATAATTAAAAAAGTGAATGGAATGTTGGCATTTATCGCTAAAGGAATGGAATATGAAGCTAAGAGAATATTGTTGCAACTACACAAGACATTGGTGAGGCCACAGCTGGAATATTGTGTACAGTTCAGAACAGTAGCAAGTAGAACAGCGGCCACAGCTGGAAAACACCTTTTGCATATCTTCCAGATTGCGAGAAGCATACATGTACAGAAAGACACACACACACGTGCACGCAAGCAACATGTTCACGTCAGCAAATCCAGCCAGATGTTTTGAAATCCTGATTTGAGGATCCTTTATTTGAGGATTGATGTAGCGGCATTGAAGGCAGTTCAGAGGGGGTTCACTAGACCGATTCCAGAGACGAGAGGATTGTCAGATGAAGAGAGATTGAACAGTTCAGGCCGACACTCTCTGGGACTTAAAAGAACGAGGGGAGGTCGAATTGAGGTTTACAGGATGATAAAAGATCTGGATAAAGTAGACGGGGAGCGGACGCTTCCTCTTGTGGGACATCCCGGGACAAAAGGATAAGGGGCAGCAAATTTAAAACGGAGTTGGAGAGGAAACCCCTTTTCCCAAAGGGTTGCGAATCTGCGGAATTTGCTTCCCCAAAGTGCGGTGGATGCCGGGAGTACATTTAAGGAGGGAGTAGGAGAGATTTTTAAACAGGGAATGGGGGGGGGGGGGGGGTGAAGGGGAAAAGGCAGGAAAATGGGGATGGGGGAGCACGTCAGCCATGCTGGAGCAGACTCCATGGGCCGAATAGCCTCATTCTCCTCCTGTATCTTATGAACATAAAGCCTTAGACTCACCGCGTGACCTGTGTCCTGGTATTGAAATCCAAAGCTCTCATCGACTGGAGGACTTCTACACAACCCATGTACTGAAAGAGAGAAACAAAATGGCAGGGCATGACAAAGACGTCACTGAGAGTTTCAATATTATCACTTGGAATTGCTCCTTAATTTCTAGACTCGATTGACGCACTAAGAAGCTTTTATCAAAGCCAACATTACTTTCAACAAGACAGCTTAAATATAGCAAACGTATTAGTCTAACTTTACAGATATAATTCTTAACTGCTAACCTAGCCCTACTGATTCCAATTTAAGCAATATTCCTCTTATAGAATCAAACTCCTTTCAAAATTAGTTAGCAAAGAACAAAACCATGCCTTTATGTGGCCTGCCAGTCCTCCAGCTTCTTAAACACCAGCGAGAGAGGAGGAACCCTATTTTTCAACAAATCCAAACAGCACATCAGCTGGTTGTGGGATCTTGCTGTGCCTAAATTGACCACTGTTTCCCACAGTAGAACAGCGGCCACAGCTGGAAAACACCTTTTGCATATCTTGCAGATTGCGAGAAGCATACATGTACAGAAAGACACACACACGTGAACGTATGGGCGCATGCACACACATACATGTATGGGCGCACGCACATGCACGCAAGCAACATGTCCATGCTAGCAAATCCAGCCAGATGTTTTGAAATCCTGATGGTCAGGGAGGAGCACTGAAAACAACTCCCTCACCACCCCATATCAGTCTACACCACATCTGGCGTTCAATTCCCGCACTCAGCTGAGTTCCTTGATCTTCAGACAGACAAGAAGAGGGAACAGTCCAGACAGAGTGTGTCTGTGTGTGTGTGTGTGTGTCTGTGTGTGTGTGTGTGTGTGTGTGTATGTGTGTGTACATGTGCGCGTGTCCTGATCCCCCCCCAATGCCAACACCACAGTTAAGAAAGCCCCACCAACACCTCTACTTTCTCAGAAGACTAAGGATATTTGGCATGTCCACTACGACTCTCACCAACTTTTAGAAATGCCCCATAGAAAGCATCCTTTCTGGGTTGTATCACAGCTTGGTCTGGGCTCCTGCTCTGCCCAAGACCCCGAGGAACTACAAAAGGGATTGTGAATGTAGCCCAATCCCATCACACAAACCAGCCTCCCATCCACTGACTCTGTCTACACTCCCCGCTGCCTCGGGGGAAAAGCAGCCGACATAATCAAGGACCCCCCCCACGCACCCCGGACATTCTCTCTTCCACCTTCTTCCATCGGGAAAAAGACACAAAAAGTCTGAGGTCCCGTACCGACCGACTCGAGAACAGCTTCTTCCCTGCTGCTGTCAGACTTTTGAATGGACCCACCTCGCATTAAGTTGATCTTTCTCTGCACCCCTCGCTGTGACTGTAACACTACATTCTGCACCCTCTCCTTTCCTTCTCTATGAACGGTATGCTCTGCCTGTACAGCGCGCAAGAAACAATACTTTTCACTGTGTCCCAATAATAAATCAGATCAAAGAGTGTGTGTGAGACAGCACCCTTGTCAGAGTGTGCGGGCGCGCATGCAGGGTGTGTGTGTGTGTATATCAGTGCATCAGCATGCGCCAGTGCCTCTGCACGTGTCTGCCTGTGTGTGTCTGTGTGTGAGACTGCGTGTCCTGCTCATATTTAGCCCTGGGCCAATATCAGTGGCGGGCCTCAGGCAGGGTCCCGTTCACTGTGACATTGTGGGGGGAGCGGGGAGCGGGGGGATGGTGGAGGGAGGGGTGCGTGCCCACGTTGGTGGCATTATACCTGCGGCAGGCGGGTGGGAGTGGGCCGCTCTGTCAGGGGGCATAGAGACCTCCTGCAAACAGCACACCAGTCCACAATTTCTATTCTAGTCACCGGCCCTGTCGAAGCCTCAGCGTCCCCGGGGCGGTGACGCACTTTCTTTGCTCCGTATTCTATCTGGGTCACCAACACGGCCACACAGGGCGGCGGCGGCTTGCGATACGGGGTAACGCGGAACGTTCAAACTCGTTGGCCCAGGCAGCGACTGAGGGGCTTCTGTGAGCGGGGGCCGAGGCACCTACAGGTCGGCGACAGTTCAGCGGGAAACTCTCTAGCCACCAGAACGAGTCAACAGACCAGGGCTTTGGGCGCTAAGTGAAAGCTCAACGCCGGGGCATGGGGGGGGGTCACTGCCGGAGATGGCACCTTGCAGGATAAATCCAACCACGTCCCACCACTCCCCCCCCTCCGTCTCTCAGCTGGGCGCAAGAGATTAATATTGGGGGAAAAGGCCAATATTGGTCCCTCGAGCAACATCACTCAAAAAGGACAATCCAGCCCTTCATTCTTTCATGCGACACAGCTGGGCAGCTCGTACTGCCCATCCCTAGTTGCCCTTCAGACGGTGGCAAGCTGCGTTCTTCAAACACTTGCAGTCCGTAGGCCGCACATTAATACAAGTATCTTGTTTAGCCATTTGAGCGTCAAAGATGTGCTCTTAGGCTGATTGGCAGAACAAATTCTCCCTAAATTTTCTCAAAGAACAAAAACGGCACGGGGGAAACAGGCCCTTCGGCCCAACGAACCTGCGCCGCCACCCCGATCTTCCCACCTCTACCCGCGATCCCTGTCCATGTTTATAGATCTATGGATCAAAAACCAAATTTGAGACAATTGAGGGAGAATTTGTTTTGCCAATTAGTCTAAGAGCACATCTTTGGGATGTGGGAGGAAACCGGAGCACCCGGAGAAAACCCACGCAAGCACGGGGAGAATGCACAAACTCCCACAGACACAGGCCCCAAATCCATGTATCTACACAGCACAGCGATAGTCACTGAGCTGTCGTGTTGCCCATCAGATGGTCCAGGTCAAGAGTACACTAACGACATGAAGCACTAGGATACTCTCGAAGAAATTTCCCCTCAGCTCAGTCCTAAAAGGCTTACCCACCATCGGGAACATTCTCTGAATCTACCCTGTTAGAATTTGATAAGTTTCTCTGAGATCCCCTCTCTCTCTTCGAAATTCCAGTGAATATAATCCTAACCCACTCAATCTCTCCTCATGTGAGAGACCTGCCATCAGGTGATCTCATTAAACCTTATAAAATTCACATAGGGTTAGACAGGGTGGATTTGGAGAGAATGTTCCCGATGGTTGGGGGGGGGGGTCCAGAACTAGGGGGGCCATAGCTTGAGGATAAGGGGTAAACCTTTTAGGACTGAGGTGAGGGGAAATTGCTGAGGCCAAAACGTTGTGTGATTTGGAGAAGGAATGAGATATCGCTCTCAGGGATCAAGAGCTATGGTGCAGGAAGTGGGGAGAGGGGGAGAAAACAGGACATTGAATTTGATGATTAAATCTTAGTTGTGCTCCCTCCATAGCAAGGGCATCTGTTTTTAGATAAGGAGACCAAAGCTGCACACAATAATCCTGATCTGACCAACGCCCTGTACAATTGCAGCAAAACATCTCTATCTCTATTCAAATCCTCTCGCTATGGAGAGCAACCTACCATTTGCCTTCTTCACTGCCTGCTGTAGCTATGCGCATACTTTCAGCGGCTGATGCATGAGAATTCCGAGTCTCTCAATTTACACCCATTCCAGTAATAATCTGCCTCCCTCTTCTTGCTACCAAAGTGGATAACCTCACATTTATCCATATTATCCTGCATCTGCCCACACACTCAGCCTGTATAAATCACACTGTGGTATCTCTGCATCCTCCTCACAGCTCACCCTCCCACCCAACTTTGTATCAGCAGCAGATTTGGCGATTCAGTTTTCTCTTGCAAATTGTTACTATATGATGTGAACAGTTGGGGTCCTTGCACAGATCCCTACGGTATCCTACTAGTCACTGACTGCCAATCAGAAAAAGACCCCCAACTCTGGGCTTCCTGTCTGCTAACCAGCTTTCTGTCCATCTCAAGACATCGCCTGCAATCCCACGTGCTTTAACTTTACACGGTAGTCTTGTATGAAAGACCTCCTCGAAAGCCTCAGAATAAACCACATCCACTGGCTCTCTTTGGTCATCCTCAAAGAATTCCAATAGATTTGGGAAGCATGATTTCCCTTTAGTAAATCCAGGCTGACTTTAGAACATAGAACATTACAGCGCAGAACAGGCCCTTCGGCCTTCGATGTTGCGCCGACCATTATAAAAAGCAATGACCCTCCAAACTAAACCATTCCCTTCTCTTCCATAAACTTATCAACTAACCTCTTAAACGCCACCAAACTTGGCGCATCTACAACTGCCGCAGGCAGTTTATCAGACTTTATCAGATTATAACAGTACCTTCCCAATGCTGAGTTCCAAATCCTTGACAATGGACCCCAGCGATTTCTCCAGTACCAGTGTTCACCATATGGGCCTATAGTTCCCTGTTTTCTCTCTCTACCTGCCTTTTAGAATACGGGGCCAATATTAGCTACCTTCCAATCTGTAGGAACTGATCCAGAGTGGAAATTTTTCAGAAAATAATCACCAATGGATCTGCTATTTCCAGGGCCACTTCCTTAAGTACTATGGGATGAAGATTATCAATGCTGGAGATAGATCCACCTTCAAATCTCATCAATTTTCCCAAAAACCATTTCTCTACTAATGTTGATTTCCTTCAGCCCCTCTTAAAGGATCTTAAAGGTTTGAATCAGGTCACACGAGTGTATCTTTGAGAGGTATTTTTTTAATTCATGCTCACAGCTTTGGGCAATGTCATTGAAGGGACAAGAAGAAGATGTGGAAGGTTGGGTGACAGATTTCATTTTGGAGCTGCAGGTTGAAATTTTTCGTTTTAGAAAGGGCAGCAAGCTAAAAAGATGTGTTTTCCCTCTCTCCCTATCGGTTTCCTGAAGGGTAAAGAACTGCTTTAGTTGGGGGCCAGGCAAGAGTCTCTCTGATGTTTGGGGAGAAGCTATCTTGTCTTCAAACGGTTGAGTCGCAGGAGCTCTTAACTGCAGAATTCAATTAAGGGCCTCGATCCCAGTATTACGTGAGCAGTAGTCTATGCTGTCTTAAAGCTGTGGAAAAGGATCTTTTGTCTACGGCAAGGCTTTTGGTTTTGATTGGAACACATTAGATAGTCCTAAGATGTGTGGGTTAGGTGCATCAGCTGTGCTAAATCGCACCTTTCTCTCCGGGGTTGTGTAGGTTAGAGGAATTAGCAGGGTAAATACGAGGGGTTATGGGATGGGGCTTAGGTGGGATTGTTGTTGGTGCGTACACGATGGGCCGAACGGCCTCTTTCTGCACTGTAGGGATTCTATGATATCTTTGTTCAGGTATAGTGGTTGTTTTGCTTCTTGTTTGTAAACTGATAAAATTCTTGCTTATTTTCTTACTATGCATGTTAACTATATTCTTAAATAAACTTTGTTTGGTAAAAGCTCCCTAGTACGTCACTTGAATCGTACCCAAAGTGAAGCACCTCATGCTGACTCTCACCAAATGCAAAATTACAATTCAGGCAAGCTTTCATAAAACACTTTGACCTAAACCATAACACCTCTTACTCTTCTAAACTCCAGCGGAAACTAGTCTCGTCTGTGAACACTTCCCTCATAAGACAAACCGCCCATTCCAGGGATTAGTCAAGTAAACCATCTCTGAAGCTCTTAAAGAAAGAGATCGATGCTGTACACAATACTCCAGATGTGGCCTCACTGATTGTCCTGAATAAATAGTAAACTTTATTAGGTCACAACTCCGCTTACACTAACACAGCAATGATGTTACTGTGAAAATCCCCTAGTCACTACACTCCAGTGCCTGTTTGGGTACACTAAGGGAGAGTTTAGCATGGCCAATGTACCTAACCAGCACGTCTTTCAGAATGTGGGAGGAAACTGGAGCCCCCGGAGGAAATCCACACAGACAGGGACAAAATACGCAGACTCCACACAGACAGCAATCTAAGCCGGGAATCGAACCCAGGTCCCTGGTGCTGTGAAACAACAGTGCTAACATGCCGCACAGAATAGGATGGGAGTAGAGGGATATGGTCCCCGGAAGGGTAGGGGGTTTTAATTCAGATGGGGGGGGGGGGATAGCATGGTTGATGCAGGTTTGGAGGGCCTTTCCTGTGCTGTAATTTTTTTTTGTTCTCATAGAATCCCAAGGGGCAAAATGGAAAAGATCCTGCTGGGGACTGGGGAGGGGGAGGGAAGGGAAGGGAAGGCAATGCTGATGCTAACAGGAGCTGCTTTGGAGTAGAATGAGGTGCTTAGGGGCTGGGGAGAAACTCAAGATTCAACCAGGAAAATTCCAACACTGAACACCGCAGGGGAAAGAGAGAAGAGAATTACTTTTCCCCAGCGTGACGCAATCCTATAGCCAAGTGGATACAAAACTGGCTTGACAGAAGCCAGAGGGTGGTTGTAAAGGGCTGTTTTTCAAACTGGATGCCTGTGACCAGCGGTGTACCTCAGGAATCAGGGCTGGGCCCACTGTTATGTCATTCATATCAATGATTTGGATGAGAATATCGGAGACATGGTTAGTAAGTTTGCAGATGACACCAAGATTGGTGGCGCAGTGAAGAGGGTTATCTCCGATTGCAACGGGATCTTGATCAATTGGGCCAGTGGGCTGACGAATGGCAGATGGAGTTTAATTTAGATCAATGCGAAGTGATGCATTTTGGTCGACTGAACCAGGGCAGGACTTACTCAGTTAACGGTAGGGCGTTGGGGAGAGAGTTACAGAACAAAGAGATCGAGGGGTACAGGTTCACAGCTCCTTGAAAGTGGAGTCACAGGTGGACAGAGTGGTGAAGAAGGCATTCGGCATGCTTGGTTTCATGGGTCAGAACATTGAATACAGGAGTTGGGACGTCTTGTTGAAGTTGTACAAGACATTGGTGTAAAGCCATACTTGGAATCCTGTAAGTACTGGTCACTCTATTATAGAAAGGATATTATTAAATAACAAGAATGCAAAAAAGATTTACTAGGATGCTACCAGGACTTGATGGATTGAGTTATAAGGAAAGGCTGGATAGACTGGGACTTTTTTCTCTGGAGAGTAGGAGGCTGAGGGGTGATCTTATAGAGATCTATAATGAGGGGCACAGATCAGCGAGATAGTCAATATCTTTTCCCCCAAAGGTGGGGAATCTAAAACTAGAGGGCAGAGGTTTAAGGTGAGAGGGGAGAGGGTCCAGAAGGGCAATTTTTTTTCACACAGAGGGTGGTGAGTGTCTGGAATGAGCTGCCAAAGGTAGAGTCACAGAGGTTTACAGCATGGAAACAGACCCTCCGGCCCAACTTGTCCATGCCGCCCTTTTTGTTTTAAGCCCTTAAGCTAGTCCCAATTGCCCACATTTGGCCCACATCCCTCTATATCCATGTAACTGTCTTTAAAAAGACAAAAGACGAGAGTGGAGGTGGGTACAATTTTGTCTTTTAAAAAGCATCAAGACAGTTACAATGGGTATGATGGTTATAGAGGGATATGGGCCAAATGTGGACAATCGGGGGTTTAAATCAAAAGGGCCGGCATGGACAAGTTGGGCTGAAGGGCCTGTTCCCACAATATAAACCTCCCTTGTCAAAGAGAATAAATGATGACTTGTCCCTGCCCTTGCAGTGGTCACTAATTTAATAACGCCATCAGGAGCAACCTTCCTGGGTGGGCTTTTCACAATCGAATCAAGATCCATTTTCCATTCTTGGGTTGATTTAATTTCGTTTGACGTTGGGAGCACTCTGCGCTAAGAGGGTTTCTTTGCAGAGAGACACAGAGAGAGAGAGAGAGAGAGAGAGGGCCCCAGAACGATTGCAGCGACGGGGAGTTGAGCTCTGCGTGCGCTGTAAAACTGCCTCTGGCCAGGAAACCACACGGGCCGCGAGCAAATTCGACCCAGCGAGCGAGAGGAGGGGAGAAGGAGTGGAGAGATTTCATCAACGCTTTCGGGACACGCCACTATCGTGACATTTGGACGGCCTCAGCTTCCTGCGCAACACATTGTAAATGTTAAACCGCCTGTCAGAGGTCGCTGCGTCTGCCTGCCTACGGTGGTGAGTGCTACCCAGCAGAGACAATTAACTCTCTCCGGGTCACTGGCCACCGCTCCCAGAGAGCTGGGGAACGCCGTACAGACAAAACTCGAGTACAGACTCGTGGAGGTGCACAAATGGGTGGCACGGTGGGGTTAGCACTGCTTCTTCACAGCTCCAAGGACCCGGGTTCAATTCCCGGCTCGGGTCACTGTTTGTGTGGAGTTTGTACATCCTCCCCATGTCTGCGTGGGTTTCCTCCCGCAGTCCAAAGATGAGCGGGTTAGGTTGATTGGCTGTGCTACAAATTGCCCCTTAGTGTCCAGGGATGCGTAGATTAGGGGGATTAGTGGGTAAATGTGTAGGATATGGGGGTAGGGTCTGGGTGGGATTGTGTTCAGTGCAGACTTGATGGGCCAAAGAGCCTCTTTCTACACTATAAGGTTCTATGATTCTATGATGATGATGAGATGCACAATTGGGAGAAAATACACTTTAAAGGCTACATCATTTGTACCGTACCCCAGTGTTACACAGCGACAGACCCGTCTCCGCCAGTACCGTACCCCACTGTTACACAGCGACAGACCTGTCCCCGCCAGTACCATACCCCAGTGTTATACAGCGACAGACCCGTCCCCGCCAGTACTGTACCCCAGTGTTATACAGCGACAGACCCGTCTCCGCCAGTACCGTACCCCACTGTTACACAGCGACAGACCTGTCCCCGCCAGTACCATACCCCAGTGTTATACAGCGACAGACCTGTCCCCGCCAGTACTGTACCCCAGTGTTATACAGCGACAGACCCGTCCCCACCAGTACTGTACCCCAGTGTTATACAGCGACAGACCCGTCCCCACCAGTACTGTACACCAGTGTTATACAGCGACAGACCCGTCCCCACCAGTACTGTACCCAGTGTTATACAGCGACAGACATGTCCCCACCAGTACTGTACCCAGTGTTATACAGCGACAGACACATCCCCACCAGTACTGTACCCCAGTGTTACACAGAGACAGACCCATCCCCACCAGTACCATACCCCACTGTTACACAGCGACAGACCTGTCCCCGCCAGTACCGTACCCCAGTGTTATACAGCGACAGACCCGTCCCCACCAGTACCGTACCCCAGTGTTACACAGCGACAGACCCGTCCCCACCAGTACTGTACCCAGTGTTATACAGTGACAGACCCGTCCCCACTAGTACCGTACCCCAGTGTTATACAGCGACAGACCCGTCCCCACCAGTACCGTACCCCAGTGTTACACAGCGACAGACCCGTCCCCACCAGTACTGTACCCCAGTGTTATACAGCGACAGACCCATCCCCACCAGTACTGTACCCCAGTGTTATACAGAGACAGACCTGTCCCCACCAGTACTGTACCCCAGTGTTATACAGGGACAGACCTGTCCCCACCAGTACTGTGCCCCAGTGTTATACAGAGATAGACCTGTCCCCACCAGTACTGTACCCCAGTGTTATACAGAGACAGACCCATCCCCACCAGTACTGTACCCCAGTGTTATACAGCAACAGACCTGTCCCCACCAGTATTGTACACAATGTATGCCCTCCTTCTCACATTCCCCCTTCTCCATCTCCCTCACATACACACCTCTCCTAGCCCAGGGACACATCTAACATCCACCCACCCTGTGTGAACACTGCCTTATGAAGTGACAAGGGGGTGCAGCTGCAATTTTACGAAATCACTTGGGCAGTAGGGAACACGGTAGGGAATGTGAGGATGTGGGTGACACAGTGGGTTAGCACTGCTGCCTCGCAGCGTCAGGGACCCGGGTTCGATCCCCGGCTTGGGGTCACTGTCTGTACGGAGTCTGCACGCTCTCCCAGTGTCTGCGTGGGCTTCCTCCGGGTGCTCTGGTTTCCTCCCACAGTCCCAAAGACGTGCTGGTTAGATGCTAAATTCTCCCTCGGTGTAACCCACACAGACACCAGAGTGCGGCATCTGGGGGGATTTTCACAATAACTTCACTGCAGTGTTAATGTAAGCTGACTAAACAAACGTTAAAACTTTTATTTTGGAAAAAAGGCTGCAATTCTAAAGCAAACGGTTATGCAGACAGCAAAAAACATCCAGAGATGACATGAGGGTAACGCTCACGGCGAGTTGTTGTGATCTGGAAGGCTCTGCCCAAAAGGGGACAGATTCAATACGAACTTAACAAAGGGGGAATTGGAGAGATACTCTAGGGGGAAACATTTGCAGAGACAGGCAGCGGAGGGGGGAGTGAGGGGGTGCGAGGGGGTGCGAGGGGGGAGGGGACAGTGGCGATGTAATCGGATAGATCTTTCAGAGAGAAGGCACAGAGACTAAATGGGTTTTTGTTCCAATGTTGGTGCAATATGAATGCACAGACACTCAGAATGCCTACAGTGCAGAGGTAGGACATTCAGTCTGCACCAACCACACACACACCCTCTCTAGATACAAAGAGAGAGAGACAGAGAGGGAGAGGGAGAGAAGTTGCGGGGGGTTGTCAGAAACTCGGGGGATAAATACGGAAAAGGGAAATGAGTGAAAGCATCACACTCTGCTCCAGGAGGGACGGAAGGGGAGACAGGATGCTGTCTGTTCCGTAGCACAGTGCACAGCACTCAGGGCAAATGTTTACTCCCAGAAACGCTGCTTATTTAGGCTCCAGTTCAGTGGCCACAGGCTCGAGAAAGCTCACTCAGTGGGAAGGAGAAAGAGGGTGGGGGTGGGGAACGAGAGAGGGGGTGGGGGCGGAGACACTGACCACACCAGGGAAGGGGGTGGAGGGTGGGGGCGGTGGTGGGGAGACACACCGACCCACACCGGGGAGTAGGGAGAGAGACACACCGACCCACACCGGGGAGTAGGGAGAGAGACACACCGACCCACACCGGGGAGTAGGGAGAGAGACACACCGACCCACACCGGGGAGTAGGGAGAGAGACACACCGACCCACACCGGGGAGTAGGGAGAGAGACACACCGACCCACACCGGGGAGCAGGGAGAGAGACACACCGACCCACACCGGGGAGTAGGGAGAGAGACACACCGACCCACACGGGAGTAGGGAGAGAGACACACCGACCCACACCGGGGAGTAGGGAGAGAGACACACCGACCCACACCGGGGAGTAGGGAGAGAGACACACCGACCCACACCGGGGAGTAGGGAGAGAGACACACCGACCCACACCGGGGAGTAGGGAGAGAGACACACCGACCCACACCGGGGAGTAGGGAGAGAGACACACCGACCCACACCGGGGAGTAGGGAGAGAGACACACCGACCCACACCGGGGAGTAGGGAGAGAGACACACCGACCCACACCGGGGAGTAGGGAGAGAGACACACCGACCCACACCGGGGAGTAGGGAGAGAGCACACCGACCCACACCGGGGAGTAGGGAGAGAGACACACCGACCCACACCGGGGAGTAGGGAGAGAGACACACCGACCCACACCGGGGAGTAGGGAGAGAGACACACCGACCAAACGTGGAGTAGGGAGAGAGACACACCGACCCACAGCAGTGGGAGTAGGGAGAGAGACACACCGACCCACAGCAGTGGAGTAGGAGAGAGACACACCGACCCACACCGGGGAGTAGGGAGAGAGACACACCGACCACACCGGGGAGTAGGGAGAGAGACACACCGACCCACACCGGGGAGTAGGGAGAGAGACACACCGACCCACACCGGGGAGTAGGGAGAGAGACACACCGACCCACACTGGGGAGTAGGGAGAGAGACACACCGACCCACACTGGGGAGTAGGGAGAGAGACACACCGACCCACACTGGGGAGTAGGGAGAGAGACACACTGACCCACAGCAGTGGGAGGAGGATGACACTTACCCGCACCAGGTAGGGGACGCCGGGTCCCATCACCTTGTCGTCCGGATGGAGCCAGCCACGGGTGGGTTTGTTCACAAAGCTGCCGTGCCGTGTCCACTCATCGCCGCCCAGCTGCCCGCCTTCCACCCGCGTCTTGCGCCCGCCGCAGCCCAGCTTGTTCATATCCTGCAGTGGGCGAGGGGGAGAGAAAAGAGGCAGAGCTCTCAGCAGGGGGGGCTGGGCGCAGGGGCTCAGCGCCTCCTCCTCCTCCTCCTCCTCACCCCTCCACTTCGGGGCAGCGTCCCGCTGCGGACCCACCAGCTTCAGGCTCCCCACCCGGGGGAAGAAGGAGCACAGGGTGGTGGGGCTGTCCTCCGGCTCCGGCAGGATGGGGGCCAGCGAGGAGGAGGAGGCTGAGTGGGGCAGTGCGTCTCTGTGCTCGGGCCACTCCAGCGCATCGCCCGAGGCATCATTGTGGAAATGGCTGTACTTGCACTTGTGAAGCAGGTCCATAGCTGGAGGAAGCTTCCCTCTCCCTCCGGCTCCCCTCTCATCGCTCCATCGTCAACGCAGGGGCTATGCGTGCACCTACTAACCCCCTCCTCGCTCTCTCTCCCTGCCCCTATCTCCCTCCCTCTCTCTCTCCCTCTCTCTCCCTGTTGTTCCCTCCCTCACTCTCTCTCCTCCCTCCCTCACTCTCTCCTCCACTCTCTCCTCCCCTGCCTCCCTCCCCCACACTCTCCCCCTTGGTCCCTCCCTCACTTTCTCCCCCACCTTCCTTCCTCCCTCTCTCTCTCTCTCCTCCCCCTCTATCCTTCCTCCCCTCCCTCACTCTCTCCCCCAACAGCTGAAGATCAGGACTAGAATTCAGGCCCCGATGATAAATTTAGCTAAATTAGCCCCCTGCGTGGGAGGTGGGGATAAACTTTCCACAGTCTGCACGCTGAAGGGTTGCCCAAACCCGGTGGGCAAATCTGAGCCAAGGTGGGCACAGAGGGCATTGGGGAAGGTGGGGGGACAGTTATTCAGTGACTGATGGGTGGGGGGCCAAGTGAGAGACTTTGGGAGTCAGAGTCTCTCCCCGCCGCGCACTCGGACAGTTCCCCCCACACCGATTCCAGCACTCAGTCTGATAGCCACAATTGCCCTGACGGGGGTGGGGGGCAGAGGGCACAATGGGAGGGTGGAGGAGGGTCTCGCTGACAGTACTGGGGTGTGGTGGGGGGGGGGGGGGGAGGGGGGGGAAGAGAGAGAGATCCTTTGCTTCACAGGCAACGAAGGGGAGTGAGAGGGGTGGGAGGGGGAGTCTGGTGTCGAGGGAAGTGGAGTCTAAATCCTCATCAGGCAACCAATCCAGGGGGAAGGGAAGGGCCATCTGCCCCCCACACCACAATAACAGCTCACCGCTCCCCACCCACCCCACTGCCACCAAAGAGACAGGCGCCACAAGAGAGTTCCAGCCAGTAAGCTCCAAGCACCACAAGGGCACACTTCGGGGAAAAAAGCGTGGGGAGTCGGGTGGTTCGGAAGAGATGGGCGGCAGGAGTCGCAGGGGAGGGGAAAGATCGAGGCAACAGGTACAATGACAGGACTACTTCCCCCACCACTACCCCACACCCGGCCCCACTCTCTCTCTCTCTCTCTGTCCGTGTCGCAGGACAGCAATGCATGGGCAGTTCAGCCGGAGAAAGGACTGATGGAGGAATAGACAGAGAGAGAGAGAGAGAGAGAGAGAGGCGGAGGTTGGGGGTGGGGGTGGGTGGGGGGGGGAGGGAGGGTGTGATTGTAGAGGTGGAGTGAGAAATCAGCCTATCCTCAGGCAGCTCCTGCAACTTTTATGAATGAATTCCGCCAACTGCGTTTTCTTAATTGCTATGCGTGTGTCAGAGAGCGAGAGAGAGAGGGGTAATGAACTACTCAAGCAGTATTAGACAAACAGTCTCGAGGGTATTTGCCTCACAGACTTGCTGACGCATGGATCATAAGTACAGCAGTCCGCACTGCACTGATGGCTAGAATTCGTACAACCCCAATCAGTCAATCAATTTATTCCCCCTGTTCTTAGCTCCCTTTTAAACTTGCTTGCTCGTTAAGATCAGGTATCTCCATCTAACACTCCCAGGACAGGTACAGCACGGGGTTAGATACAGAGTAAAGCTCCCTCTACACTGTCCCCCCATCAAACACTCCCAGGACAGGCACAGCACGGGGTTAGATACAGAGTAAAGCTCCCTCTACACTGTCCCCCCATCAAACACTCCCAGGACAGGTACAGCACAGGGTTAGATACAGAGTCAAGCTCCCTCTACACTGTCCCCCCATCCCAGGACAGGTACAGCACGGGGTTAGATACAGAGTAAAGCTCCCTCTACACTGTCATCCCATCAAACACTCCCAGGACAGGTACAGCACGGGGTTAGATACAGAGTAAAGCTCCCTCTACACTGTACCCCCATCAAACACTCCCAGGACAGGTACAGCATGGGGTTAGATACAGAGTAAAGCTCCCTCTACGCAGTCCCCATCAAACATTTGCCCCCGATCCCCATTCCCCACAACCCGTGTCTGTGTGGGTTTCCTCTGGTTGCTCCGGTTTCCTCCCACAGTCTGAAAGACGTGCTGGTCAAGGTGCATCGGCCATGCTAAATTCTGCCTCGGTGTAACCCGAACAGGCACCAGAGTAACTTCGTTAACATCTGTGACACTAATAAATAAACTTTAAACTTGGTGGGAATTTAAATTCAATTAATAAAACCTGGAATTGAGAACGCAAAGATGTGGCAGTAAGGAGGGGGAGTCGTAGGGTAAATGCCTGGGGCTACGGGGATAGGACCTGGGTGGGATGTTGTGTTGGAGGATGGGTGCAGAACCCAAGGGCCGAATGTCCACCTTCTGCACTGCAGGGATTCTATGAGAGCGAATGTGAGTAACCACTATCAATTGTCGTTAAAAAAAAACCCCATCTGGTTCACTAATGTCCGCTGTGTGGCCTCAGACAGGCTTGGAGGCAGGCACACACACACAGCAATGCTGTTGTCTCTTCACTGCCTTCCTTCAACAGAGCGAGTTCAAAAGGCAGTTAGGGAAGGGGTGGGGACACGGACTTGCCCCGTATCCCCACGACGAAAGGGAAGCTCCGGTAAATGGAAGATCTTATCTGAACGGTTACTCGCCCTGACTCACACCAGACAAGAGAACTCAGTCACCTGAATGAGGCCAGTATCTGCTGATTCACTGCTGGAGACTCAGACCACAAACAACAATGACTCAGTACTTAACGGACAATGTCTGTCCTCGACATGATACAGTCGACCAATTCAGGAAGCGTAAAGGAGAACGGGCTCTCTGTCTTCAACTGGGATGAAATGAAAAGGGGTAACAGCTTCCAATTTATAGGTGTCCACGTCACCAGCTTGTCCTGGTTCCCCACCACTAGTTAAGATGACCCCACCGACGCCTCTACTTTCTCAGGAGGCTAAAGAAATTTCTCATGTCCGCTATGACTCTCACCGACTTTTACAGATGCACCATAGAAATTAAATATTTACGAGTATCACAAGTCAGCTTACGTTAACACTGCACTGTGAAAATCCCCTAGTTGCCACACTCCTGTTCGGGTTACACTGAGGGAGAATTTAGCATCCTAACCAGCACGTCTTACGGACCGTGGGAGGAAACTAAAATCGCACAAGAAAGTAATGCAGACACCGGGGAGTACAGACTCCACACAGACAGTCACCCAAGCTGGGAATCGAACCTGGGGTCCCTGGTGCTGAGAGGCAGCAGTGCTAACCCACTGTGTCACCCTTTCCGGATGCATCACAGCTCGGTCTGGGGCTCCTGCTCTGCCCAAGACTGCAAGAAATTACACAAGATTGTGAACATGGCCCAGTCCCATCACACAAACCAGCCTCCCATCCATCGACTCTGTCTACACTTCCCACTGCCTCGGGAAAAGCAGCCGGCATCATCAAGGACACCCCCCACCACCACCACCACCTCCACGCACCCCAGGCATTCTCTCTTCCACCGTCAGGGAAAAGATGCAAAAGTCTGAGGTCCCGTACCGACCGACTCAAGAACAGCTTCTTCCCTGCTGCTGTCAGACTTTCGAATGGTCCTACCTCGCATTAAGTTGATCTTTCTCTACCCCCCTCGCTGTGGCTATAACACTACATTCTGCACCCTCTCCCTCCCTTCTCCCCTCTGTATTTTATGAGCCGTATGCTTTGTTGCTATAGTGTTCAAGAAACACTTCTTTTCACTGTAACCCAATGCATGTTGGGATGATGCGCAGTGCCAGGGGCTCGGGTTTGATTCCCAGCTTGGGTCACTATCTGCGTGGAGTTTGCACGTTCTCCCCATGTCTGCATGGGTTTCTCCAGGTGCTCCGGTTTCCTCCCATAGTCCATAGATGTGTGGGTTAGGGTGGATTGGCCATGCTAAATTGTCCCTTAGTGTCCAAAGATGTGCAGGTTAGGGTGGATTGGCCGTGCTAAATTGTCCCTGGTGTCAGGGGATTAGCAGGGGTTAATGCATGGGGCCTTGGTGGGATTGGCCTCCTCCGGCACTGGACAAATTCTGTGATCCTGTGTGACAGCAATAAAGAAAAACCAAAAAAAAGAGTGAGTCTGTAATTTCTGGAAACAGCTTGTCCCATCTTGCCTAAGCAGCATTCCCAGTCATCAGAAAGGAATTCCTCACAGGCAGCCAGATCTGTGAGAGGTACGTTCCAAAGCCAGCAGATCCCACTCACAGACACAAGCCCAAGCCTCCGGATTCACAGCACTCTCTCCCTCGGGAAAGATCCCAACGCGCAAAGATTTCGACATCTAACTGAGCCGTATCCAAGTGCACACAGACTCTCACTCACTCCTCGCTCTTGTGGTAAACAGCACCACCATTTTAACATGCCCGACTGTCTTTTCAAATCCCACCTGGATCCTGTCCCCCTCTTTCCCACCACTGTAACCCCTAAACCCCGTCCCTATCTCTGTAATCTCCTCCAGCCCCCTACACCCCCTCCCTATCTCTGTACCTCCTCCAGCCCACTACACCCCTCCCTATCTCTGTAACTCTTCAGCCCACTACACCCCCTCCCTATCTCTGTAACCTCCTCCAGCCCCTACACCCCCTCCCTATCTCTGTAACCTCCTCCAGCCCCTACACCCCCTCCCTATCTCTGTAACCTCCTCCAGTCCCTACACCCCTCCCTATCTCTGTAACCTCCTCCAGCCCCTACACCCCCTCCCTATCTCTGTAACCCCCTCCAGCCCTACACCCCCTCCCTACCTCTGTAACCTCCTCCAGCCCCTACACACCCTCCCTATCTCTGTAACCTCCTCCAGTCCCTACACACCCTCCCTATCTCTGTAACCTCCTCCAGTCCCTACACCCCCTCCCTATCTCTGTAACCTCCTCCAGCCCCTTCACCCCCTCCCTATCTCTGTAACACCCTCCAGTCCCCTATACCCCCTCCCTATCTCTATGAGCCCCGTGACTATGGTTTGTTTTATCCCCCTCCAGGGCATTGGGTGACACAGAATGCTTCACCAGTTTTAAGTTTTAGACTTCATTTATTAGTCACAGGTCAGCTTACATTAACATTGCAATGAAGTGACTGAAAATCCCCTAGTTGCCACACACTGGCTCCTGAGGGAGAATTTAGCATGGCCAATCCCCCTAACCTGCACATCTTTGGACATTAAGGGGCAATTTAGCACGGCCAATCCACCCTAACCTGCACATCTTTGGACACTAAGAGACAATTTAGCACGGCCAATCCCCCCTAACCTGCACATCTTTGGACACTAAGGGACAATTTAGCACAGCCAATCCCCCCTAACCTGCACATCTTTGGACACTAAGAGACAATTTAGCACGGCCAATCCCCCCTAACCTGCACATCTTTGGACACTAAGGGACAATTTAGCACGGCCAATCCACCCTAACCTGCACATCTTTGGACTGTGGGAGGAAACTGGAGCACCCGGAGGAACATGAGAAGAATATACAGACTCTGCACAGACAATGACCCGAGCCAGGAATCGAACTCAGCTCCCTGGTGCTGAGAGATAGCAGTGCTAACCTGCTGTGCCACCATGCCATGTTAAGACAGTGTTAAGCATAATGTGTAAGAGACTGGAGGGGATTAGAGCAATAGGGAGGGGGTGTAGGGGGCTGGCGGGGGTTACAGAGATAGGGAGGGGGTGTAGGAGGGCTGGAGAGGACACAAGGGCAGAGGTAGAAGGGGGTGTAGGTGCTTGAGGGGGTACAGAGATAGGAAGGGGGATGTAGGGGCTGGAGGGGGTACAGAGATAGGGAGGGGGGATGTATAGGGGGCCGGAGGGGGTTACAGAGATAGGAAGGGGGTGTGTAGTGAGGGCTGAAGAGGGGTGTAGGGGGCGAAGGGGTGTAGGGGCTGGAGGGGGTTACAGAGATAGGGAGGGGTGTAGGGGGCTGGAGGGGGTACAGGATAGGGAGGGGATGTAGGCAGAGATAGGAGGGTTGTAGGGGGCTGGAGGAGGTTACAGAGATAGGGAGGGTGTTAAGGGATGGAGGGGGTTACAGAGATAGGGAGGGTGTTACAGAGATAGGGAGGGGGTGTACAGGGATGGAGGGGTTAAAGAGATAGGGAGGGGGTGTAAAGGGATGGAGGAGGGTTACAGAGATAGGGAGGGTGTAGGGGATGGAGGAGGTTACAGAGATAGGGAGGGTGTTAAGAGATGGAGGGTGTTACAGAGATGGGAGGGTGTTACAGGGATAGGGAGGAGGTTACAGAGATAGGGAGGGTGTTACAGGGATAGGGAGGGTGTTACAGAGATAGGGAGGGTGTTACAGGGATAGGGAGGGTGTTACAGAGATAGGGAGGGTGTTACAGAGATAGGGAGGGTGTTACAGTGATAGGGAGGGTGTTACAGAGATAGGGAGGATGTTACAGGGATAGGGAGGGTGTTACAGAGATAGGGAGGGTGTTACAGAGATAGGGAGGAGGTTACAGAGATAGGGAGGGGGTTACAGAGATAGGGAGGGTGTTAGGGGATGGAGGGTTACAGAGATAGGGAGGGGTGTAGGGATGAGGGGTTACAGAGATAGGAGGGGGTCAGAGATAGGGAGGGGGTTACAGGGTAGGGAGGGGTGTAGGGGAGGGAGGGGGTTACAGAGATAGGGAGGGTGTTACAGAGATAGGGAGGGGGTTACAGAGATAGGGAGGGGGTTACAGCCCAAGTTACCCAAAGTGTAGTTTTAGTGAAACACACAGGACTTGCAGTCGGATGGAGGGAGCGATTATATCAAAACTGAGATACACTCTCTCCTTCCTCCCAGTGGATCCCTCCTGTTCCGGAATTGGGAATCAGGCTCCAGGAAGTGCTCAGAGGCAGGTTAGGGGTCTTGCTTCACAAAGGGGCGAGGCTGAAGAGGTTTCATTCCTGAGTCATTGGGGAGCAGCTGGGAGGTGTCACACCGACTGCAAAGGGACAGGAGAGAAAAGGATGGCTCCCTCCCTTCCTGTCTGAGGAAACACCTGATCTTCACCTGACCTCTCCATTTCCTCGTGTTCCTGGAATGAGTGGACGCAGCCGAACCGTATTAAAATATAAGGTCAGGCTGAGGCCATTCTGCCCATCGAGTCTGCTCTGATATCACAGAATCCCTGCAGTACAGAAGGAGACCTGCACTGACAACAATCCCACCCCCTTCCCGTAATCCTACATGTATTTACCCTGCTAATCGTCCTGACACCAAGCAGCAATTTAGCTCGGCCAATCCACCTAACCCGCACATCTTTGCATACCAAGGGACAATTTAGCAAGTCAATCTGCCTAACCCGCACATCTTTGGACACTGAGGGGCAATTTAGCACGGCCAATCCACCCTAACCTGCACATCTTTGCACACCAAGGGACAATTTAGTGTGGCCAATCCAACTAACCGTTAAATCTGCAGTGTGAAAAGAAGCAGGAGCATCCAGAGGAAAGCCACGCGAGCATGAGGAGAACATACAGAGTCTACACAGACTGTGACCCAAGGCTGGAATCGAACTCCGGTCTCAGGCACTGCGAGGTAGCACTGCTGACCACCGAGGTGATTTACATTACAATAACCATTTCATGGCGACTGCTATCAAAACTAGTGAGTTCCAGCTTACTGTTGGAATTTAAATTCCTAACCCGTAGTGGGATTCGAACCCATGTCTCTTCCCACCTTACAGCATTGGCTGGGGCGGGGTGGGACGGGAGGGGGGTACCAGTCTGGTGACTTCACCAGGATTCCTGTCTCCCCCATAATTAAACTCCTTTAATTATGTGGAGATACATTGAACTGGGGTGAGCACGATAAGAAGTCTCACAACACCAGGCTGAAGTCCAGCAGGTTTATTTGGAATCACAAGCTTTCGGAGCACTGCTCCATCATCAGGCGAGCAGAGAGCTGGGTTCACAAACACGGCGTATAGCGGCCAAGACACAATTGCAGAATAATAAACACGGCGTATAGCAGCCAAGACACAATTGCAGGATAATAAACACGGCGTATAGAGGCTAAGACACAATTGCAGGATAATGAACACGGTGTATAAAGGCCAACATACAATTGCAGGATAATAAACACGGCGTATAGAGGCCAAGACACAATTGCAGGATAATAAACACGGCGTATAGAGGCCAAGACACAATTGCAGGATAATCACAGGTCCATTATCTTAAAGGTAAAGATTTTTTATTAGTCACTAGTAGGCTTATATTAAAACTGCAAAGAAGTTACTGTGAAAATCCACTCGTCGCCACACTCTGCTGTCTGTTCAATGCACCTAACCAGCATATCTTTTCGGGTGTGGGAGGAACCGGAGCACCCAGAGGAAACCCATGCAGACACAGGGAGAACGTGCAGACTCCACACAGAGAGTGACCTGAGGCTGTGAGTCAAACCCGGTCCCTGGCATTGAGAGGCAGCAGTGCTAACCCATGCTGGCGAGGCGGATTGGCCGTGCTAAATTGTCCCTTAGTGTCCAAAGGTGTACAGGTTAGGTGGATTGGCCGTGCTAAATTGTCCCTTAGTGTCCAAAGATGTACAAGTTAGGTGGATTGGCCATGCTAAATTCTCCCTCAGTGTATCTGAACAGGCACCAGGAGTGGGGCAACTAAGGGATTTTCACAGCAACTTCATCGCAGTGTTAATGCAAGCCTAATTGTGACACAGATAAATAAACTTTACGAAAAGTTTATTTCTCTTTCGTACTGTGGGAGGAAACCGGAGCACCCCGAGAAAACCCACACAGACACAGGGAGAACGTACAGATTCCACAGTGTGACCTGAGCCAGGAGTCGAACCCAGGTCCTTGGAGCTGCGATATCTTGGCCTACACACACCGTGTTTGTGAAACTTACCTCTCCGCTCACCTGATGAAGGAGCAGCGGTCCGAAAGCTTGTGATTCCAAATAAACCTGTTGGACTTTAAACTGGCGTTTGCGAGACTGCTTACTGAGCCTTTAAGCAGGGCAGGAGCAATGCTATGTTTGTAATAGCCACAGTAATTCCTGTGCTACAGCGCAGTGGGGGTCTGCCAACTCATTAGTGCAACGGAAGCAATAACATGTCTTAATTTCCCTCCCCAGCTTCCCTGGGGTGGAGCCTCTTCACAGAGACAGGCGACGTGGGATTGGAGAACAGATGTTTAAGGTCTTTCTCAAAGCTGTTTTGTTCAGTGAGTGTAGGCATGATCAGGATCGCGTTTCCAGCAGTGAGTTAATTGATTCTGGCCCCGAGTCGCATTCACTGCACCCACTTCAGCTTTCTCCCATTGCTACACCCCGACACGTCCTCACCCCCCACCACCCATTCCCCAAACTCCTCACAATCCCATCTCCCGAAGGACAAAAACAGCAGTGTAACCATCCAAAGATGCCTCAGCAGCATCGCGCTATGCGCACTATCAAGCAAGCGAGAAAAATCACAGAATGCGTACACTGCAGGAGGCCATTCAGCCCATCGAGCCTGCACTGACAACACCCAGACCCTATTCCCATAACCCCACATACTTACCTAGCCAGCCCCCCGAGACTAAGGGGCAATTTAGCATGGCCAATCCATCCTAACCTGCACATCTTTGGACACTAAGGGACAATTTAGCACGGCCAATCCACCTAACTTGCACATGGCTGGGGAAAGGCTATGGCCGAGTGATATTATCATTAGACTATTATCCAGAAACTCAGCTAGTGTTTCTGGGGGACCCAGGTTCGAATCCCGCCACAGCAGATGGTGGAATTTGAATTCAGTAAGAAATATCTGGAATTAAGAATCTACTGATGGCCCATTGTGGGAAAAACCCATCTGGTTCCCTTTAGGGAAGGAAATCTGCCGTCCTTACCCCGGTCAGGCCTACGTGTGACTCCAAACCACAGCAATGGAGTTGACTCTCAACAATGGAGTTGCCCCTCCAAGGGGCAACTGGATGGGCAATAAATGCTGGCCCAGCCAGCGACACCCATGTCCCAGGAATGGATAAAAAAAATTTAGCACGGCCAGTCCACCCAGTTTACACGTCTTTGGACACCAGGGACCTTTGAAAGGCAGTAACGCCCACATCCCACAAATGAATAAGACAGAACAGCGATTGCAAGTGAGATGGAGCTATACACTGACACAGTGGGTTAGCGCTGCTGCCTCACAGCACCAGGGACCCGGGTTCGATTCCCCAGCAGCACGGTGACACAGTGGGTTAGCGCTGCTGTCTCACAGCGCCAGGGAACCGGGTTCGATTCCCGGGGGCACAGTGACACAGTGGGTTAACGCTGCTGTCTCACAGCACCAGGGACCCGGGTTCGATTCCCTGGCAGCACGGTGACACAGTGGGTTAGCGCTGCTGTCTCACAGCGCCAGGGACCCGGGTTCGATTCCCCAGCAGCACAGTGACACAGTGGGTTAGCACTGCTGTCTCACAGCGCCAGGGACCCGGGTTCGATTCCCCGACAGCACAGTGACACAGTGGGGTTAGCGCTGCTGTCTCACAGCGCCAGGGACCCGGGTTCGATTCCCCAGCAGCACGGTGACACAGTGGGTTAGCACTGCTGTCTCTCAGCATTAGAGACCTGGGTTTGATTTCTGGGCTCGGGTCACTGCCTGTGTGGAGTCTGCACATTCTCCCCATGTCTGCGTGGGATTCTTCCAGTTTCCTCCCACTGTCCCAAAAACATGCAGGTTAGGCAATTCTCCCTCAGTGTACCTGAACAGGTGCCAGAGTCTGTGGCGACAAGGGGGAATTTTCACAGTAACTTCGTTGCAGTGTTAGTGTAAGCCTACTTGTGAGACTAATAAATAAACTTTAACAGCTCACTGCGCGTTCTATTCAAACTGAAGCAGCTGGCACCAGCTATTGACACTCTGATTTCTCTCTCTCTCTCTCTCTACGTGTCTCAATCCACACACGAACAGATGGAATCTGAGCTCATTTGACTGGCCCTATTTAACTCCCACTCTTTTGCGATGTTTACAAACTGGACAAGTGCCAGCCAGCATGTAAGGGCCTACCCATCCTGCCCCCGACTGTGCCTGACTTGATGCAGTGTGAAAACATTTGCATTTGAAAAAAAAACAGCCCCATCTCCAATATCTGTGCACGTCTGCTTAGAATCTCCCAACGTGCTGACGTTCCCAGTATCAAATTCAGGCTGCTAGCACTTCACCCAATCTTAATATGGGGGAAGGGCAGGAATGCTATTTCCTCTGGCTTGGGAGGGGGGCTAGAACAAGGGGTCTTAGTCTCAGGATGCAGGGGAAGGCCATTTAGGAAGCAGACGGGGAGAAATTGCTTCACTCAGTGGGTTAGCGCTGCTGCCTCATAGCGCCAGGGACCCGGGTTCGATTTCCAGCAGCACGGTGACACAGTGGGTTAGCGCTGCTGCCTCACAGCGCCAGGGGCCCAGGTTCGATTCCCAGCTCCGGTCGCTGCCTGCGCGGAGCCTGCACATTCTCCCCGTGTCTGCGCGGGTTTCCTCCGGGTGCTCCGGTTTCCTCCCACAATCCAAAAGATGTGTGGGTTAGGGTGGATTGGGGCCGTGCTAAATTGTCCTTTGGTAGTGTCCCTGACGCAATTAAATTGCACTAAGGTGAAATTTAGCACGGCCAATCCACCCTAACCTGCACATCTTTGGACACTAAGGGACAATTTAGCACGGCCAATCCACCCTAACCTACACATCTTTGGACAATAAGGGACAATTTAGCATGGCCAATCCACCCTAACCTACACATCTTTGGACACTAAGGGACAATTTAGCATGGCCAATCCACACTAACCTGTACATCTTTGGACACTAAGGGACAATTTAGCACGGCCAATCCACCTAACCTGCACATCTTAAAGTTTTAAAAAATTTATTACTGTCACAAGTCGACTTACATTAACACCGCATTGAAGTTACTGTAAAAATCCCCTAGTCGCCACACTCCGGCACCTGTTTGGGTTACACTGAGGGAGAATTTAGCACAGCCAATCCACGTAACCAGCACATCTTTCGGACTGTGGGAGGAAACCGGAACAGCCAGAGGAAACCTACACAGACACGAGAAGAACATGCAGATTCCGCACAGACAGTGACCCCAGCCGGGAATCGAACCTGGGTCCCTGACACAGAGGCAGCAGCGCTAACGTGCTGTGCCACCATGTTGGAATCCACACGGTGTATCACTCGGGGGAGAAGCGGAAATCCTTGTGCACGTTTCCTCCACTTTCCTCCCACAGTCTGAAAGACGTGCTGGTTGGGGTGCACCGGCTGTGCTAAATTCTCCCCCAGTGTAACCCGAGCAGGCACCAGAGCATGGGAAAGGGGAGGAGCGGAGGGGGGAAGAGAAGGGGAGGGTCTCCTCCATTTTCATCGCGAAACCCACCACCAGAAGCACCTGCGACCCACCACCGTAGGAAATCTGGGCTTACCACATACTCCATCTCGGGTTAACGCAGTGGGCGCAGGGACCAGACACAGACGCACCTCTTCATCCCAAAACCAACCTAAGCCGGTAACGAAAGTGGGTTAAACGGGGACGGCAGAGGGAAGGGTACGAGAAGTCACCGTCGCAACTCAATGCCACCCCGCCAAGGCACGCTGCTCATCGAGGGGTCAGCTCCACTGAACTGTGGCACAGGGACTGAAAGGCCGCAGTGAGGAGGTGACCATAGAAACATAATGTAGAAGATAGGAACAGGATGAGGCCATTCGGCCCTTCAGCCCTTCGAGCCTGCTCCTGCTCATTCATCACCATCATGGCTGATCCTCCAACTCAATATCCCAATCCTGCTTTCTCCCCATAACGTTAGATCCCATTCACCCCCCGCAAGTGCTATACCCAGCCGCCTCTTGAACACATTCAATGTTTTGGCCTCAACTCCTTCCTGCGGGAATGAATTCCACAGGCTCAGCGGGTGAAGAAATGTCTCCTCACCTCCGTCCGAAATGGTCTACCCCCAATCCTCAGACTGTGACCCCCTGGTTTTGGATCCCCCCCCTCCCCATTGGGAACAACCTTCCCTGCTTCTACCCCGCTTCGTCTCAGACCCGGTAGGAAGATAGAAGTCAGGAAAAGTAGACCATTCAGCCCTTCGAACCATTCAATCAGATCATGGCTGATCTCTCGCTGATCTCCAATCCACCTCCCAAATTGTTCCCCATAGCCCTTTAGCCCGTTCTTAGAAATATCCCCTTCTCAAATCCATTCAATGATTCAGACTCAACTATGCTACAGCGAGTTCCACAAATTCGCCACCCTCTCTAGTCAGGCTATCCACATACCGAATGAAAAATTCCTCCCAAATACACGCAACACATTTCTTTCCATCCAACCCTCTAATACTATGGCTGTCCCAGTCAATGTTGGGAAGATTAAAATCTCCGTCTATTAACCACCCCCCCCCCCCCCCCCCATTTTTCTTGAAGCTGTCTGTAACCTCCATACTCCGCTCTTCAATTACGTAGGGCGTTGAGGAAGAGTTACAGAACAAAGAGATCTAGGTGGGTACAGCTTCATAGCTCCTTAAGAGTGGAGTCACAGGTGGACAGAGTGGTGAAGGTGGCATTCGGCATGCTTGGTTTCATTGAAGGACGTTTTGTTGAAGTTGTACAAGACATTGGTACACTTGGAATATTGTGTGCAATTCCGGTCACTGTTACAAAAAGGATATTATTAAACGAGAAAAAGAGTGCAGAAAAGATTTACTAGGATGCTACTGGGACGTGATGGTTTGAGTTATAAAGAGAGGCTGGATAGACTGGGACTTTTTTTCTCTGGAGCTTAGGAGGCTGAGGGGTGACCTTATAGAGGTCTATAAGATAATGAGGGGCAAAGACAAGGTAGATAGTCAACATCTTTTCCCAAAGGTAGGGGAGTCTAAAACTAGATGGTTTAAGGTGAGAGGGGAGAGATACAAAAGGGTCCAGCGGGGCAATTTTTTCCACACAGAGGGTGGTGAGTGTCTGGAATGAGCTGCCAGAGGTAGCAGTAGAAAGAGGTACAATTTTTTTCTTTTAAAAAGCATTTAGATGGTTACATAGGTACAATGGGTACAGAGGAATATGGGCCAAATGCGGTCAATTGGGATTAGTTTAGGGGTTTTAAAAGGGCAGCACGGACAAGTTGTGTCGAAGGGCCTGTTTCCACGCTGTAAACCTCCGTGACTCTGAGAAATAGTTCCTCCTTATCGCAGTTATAAATCTAACACCTCTCAACCTATCCCTGTGACGTTTTCACTTCAGACTCTCACTCGCTTAACCAAAACGGTCTGTTCTCTTCCCACGCTCCCTGAACCACAGGAACAGACAGAATAAAGTACCGTCCCTTTCTCAAGGCTGAATCAAAGAACTCCTGCAGTGCAGAAAGGGGTCATTCGGCCCATCAAGCCTGCACTGACCACAATCCTACGCTAAACCTACAACCACACATATTTACCCTGCTGATATGGGACCTGGGTGGGATTGCTATCGGTGTAGATTCGATGGGCCAAATGGCCTCCTTCTGCACTACGGAGCATCTATCATTAATCCCCCCTTGACACTTAAAGGTCAACTGCACATCGCCAAATCTGCACATCGCCAAATCTGCACATCTACAGAGGAGATAATCATTGACTTCAGGAAGTGTAGAGGAGAATAACAACAAGGATGATGAAGTGGAAACAATCGAGAGCTTCAAGTTTTTAGGCGTCCAGATCAACAGCCTGTCCTAGTCCCCTCCCCCCCACGCCAACACTGCAGTTCAGAAAGCCCCACCAACGCCTCTACTTTCTCAGAAGACTAAGGAAATTTGACATGTCCGCTACGACTCTCACCAACTTTTACAGATGCCCCATAGAAAGCATTCTTTCTGGGTTGTATCACAAGCTCGGTCTGGGCTCCTGCTCTGCCCAAGACCCCGAGGAACTACAAAAGGGTCGTGAATGTAGCCCCGATCCCATCACCCAAACCAGCCTCCCATCCACTGACTCTGTCTACACTTCCCGCTGCCTTGGGGAAAAGCAGCCGGCATAATCAAGGAACCTCCTCCACACACCCCGGACATTCTCTCTTCCACCTTCTTCCATTGGGAGAGGATGCACAAGGCTGAGGAGATATACCAACTGGCTCAAGAACAGCTTCTTCCCTGCTGCCATCAGACTTTTGAATAGACCTACATTACATTAAGCTGATCTTTGTTCACACCCTAGCTGCGACTGTAACAGTACATTCACTCCTTTCCTTCTCTCCTACGTAGTCTATGAACGGTATACTTTGTCTATACAGTGCACGAGAAACAATACTTTTCACTGTATCCCAAACTTGTGACAACAATAAACAAATCTATGTACTCTATGAATGGTATGCTTTGTCTGCATATTGCACAAGAAACAATACTTTCCACTGTGTCCCAATACATGTGACAATAATAAACCAAATTTTTCGATCTGTGGGAGGAAACAAAAGCACCTGGGGGAAACCCACACGGACACGGGGAGAATGTGCAGACTCCGTTGCACACAGTTACCCGAGGCCAGAGTCGAACCCAGGTGCCTGGTGCTCTGAGGCTGCCTCAGGGCCCAATTCTTGCCCTTCCACCAACCGCACAGATGATCCAGGTCAGAGTTGCTTTGCTGTTTATTGGGGGCTTGCTGTGCGCAAACTGTTTGCCCCGTATCCTGCCCTACGCATGACTACACTTCACTGGAGGCGTGAGGCATCCAGCGGCCAACAGGAGGCTTGCAGATGATACCAAGTTGGGTGGGAGGATGAAGTGTGACAAGGGCGCAGAGATCCTGCGGAGTGATCTGGCAAATCGATGTCAGACGCAGTATAATTTGAATAAATGTGAGGTTGTTCACTTTGGAAGCAAAAACAAGGAGGTAGATTACTGCCTGAATGGCTGTAAAGTGGGAGAGGGGTGTGCAGAGAGATCTGGGTGCACTAGCCGCTGAAGGTAAGCATGCTGGTGCAGCAGGCGGTAGAGAGGATAAATGGTATGTTGGGCTTCATTGTGAGAGGTTTGGAGTACAGGAGCAGGGACATGTTGTTACAATTATACAGAGCCTTGGTGAGGCCACAGCTAGAGTATTGTGCGCAGTTTTGGTCTCCTTTTCTGAGAAAGGGCGTTCTTGCTCTCGAGGGAGTGCAGCAAAGGTTTACCAGGCTGATTCCAAGGACTGATGTATGAGGAGAGATTGACTAGATTAAGATTGTTTTCACTGGAGTTCAGACAGAAGGGGTGGGAGGTGGTGGAATCTCAGAGACTTATAAAATTCTAACAGGACTAGACAAGGTAGATGCAGGGAGGGTGTTCCTGATGTGGGGGGAGTCCAGAAGCAGGGGTCACAGTCTGAGGATTGGGGATAGACCATTTAGAATGGAATTGAGGAGATATTTCTTCACCTGGTGAGCCTGTAGAATTCATTCCCACGGAAAGGAGTTGATGCCAAAACAATGAATATATTCAACATATTGGGGATGAAAGGTTATGGGGAGAAAGCAGGATTGGAACGATTGAGTTGGATGATCAGCCATAATAGTGATGAATGACGGAGCAGGCTTGAAGGGCCGAATAGCCTCCTCCTGCTCCTATCTTCTGTGTTTCTGATAGACGAGGGTTCCTTTCTCTTGGATCCAGAGATGAGGGATTTACAGTGACGTGAAGGGACTGGGGGATACTGGAGTTCTGGTTAAGAGCAGAGAGAAATCAAGAAGGGTTTGGGCAGAGAACATTTTGTGCAGTAGTTTCTGAGTCAATGACTAGAGGGGAGAGATTTAGGGTGAGCGTTGAAGGGTACGAGGCAGGGACATGTTGTGTCTCGCACTCAAGCTGGACAGACGCAATGACTCTCTGAAATTTGGTTTCCTTGCATCTGTCCTGATGAGTCGACAGCAATCCTTTTTCTCAGCAACACACAGTGGGAACATTCTTACACAACGGGTGGTTAGGATGTGGGATGTACTGCCCGAGAGGATGACAGTATTAATGAGACAGAGAATGGAAGGCTTTTTTTTTGCAGCGATAAAGGGCAGAAGTGAACCCTTACCCCCACCCCCAGAATAGCAGGAGGAGCACATTCAGCCCGTCACGTCTGTACCTGCCCCCCAAATGGCTATTCACTGACCACATTTCTCCCACCAAAATTCATCTCCAAACTCTGTGGACTGGGCCTCAGCACTTCCCTCTCCCGCAGCCCGCAATCAGTAAGGATAGGCAACAACACCTCCCCCACCATCATCCTCAACACTGGTGCCCCACAAGGCTGTGTTCTCAGCCCCCCCCCCACTATACTCCTTACACACCCGGGACTGTGCGGCCAAATTCCCCTCCAATTCCATTTTCCAGTTTGCTGATTACACCACTGTCGTGGGTCGGATCTCAAACAATGACGAGACAGAGCACAGGAATGAGATAGAGAATCTGGTGAACTGGTACAGCAACAATAATCTCTCCCTCAATGTCAACGAGGCAAAGGAGATAGTCATCAATTTCAGGAAGCGTAAAGCAGAACATACCCCTGTCTACTTTAACGGGGACAAAGTAGGAAGGGTCGAGAGCTTCAGATTTTTAAATGTCCAGATCACCAACAACCTGTCCTGGTGGCCCCCCCCATGCCGACACTATAGTTAAGAAAGCCCCACCAACACCTCTACTTTCTCAGCAGACTAAGGAAATTCGACACGTCTCATCAACTTTTACAGATGCCCCATAGAAAGCATTCTCTCTGGTTGTATCACAGCTTGGTCTGGGCTCCTGCTCTGCCCAAGACCGCAAGGAGCTACAAAGTCGTGAATCCCAATCCTATCATGCAAACCAGCCTCCCATCCATTGACTCTGTCTACAGTTCCGGCTGCCTCAGGGAAAAGCAGCCGGCATAATCAAGGACCCTACACACCCCGGACATTCTCTCTTCTCCCTTCTTCCGTCGGGGAAAAAAATACAAAAGTCTGAGGGCCCGTACCGACCGACTCAAAAACAGCTTCTTCCCTGCTGCTGTCAGACTTTTGAATGGACCCACCTCGCATTAAGTTGATCTTTCTCTACACCCCTCGCTGTGACTGTAACACTACATTCTGCACCCTCTCCTCTCCTTCTCTATAAGCCATGGTGGAGCAGATTCAATGGGCCAAATGGCTGGAATTCGGATGTTGCTCCAGTATGTTGTGGGAGCACACAATGCTTACATAGCAAAGGGCAACGGGGGGATCGTAAAACAGGGGGCGAGGGGAGGCCATTTGGTTTCTTGGAGTTCACGTTGGTCCTTTTCCCAGAGCAACCGATTCCCCTCCCACGTCCTCCACTCCCACGATTGGCGAAACAAAGACGCCCGCCGGGACAGCCTACCCATCGTCGAGCAGACGCATCAACCTCAACACAGGGGACTTACTGTGTCAGGGTCCCAGCCAATGGCCTCCCTCAGTGGGGACAGCGCCCGCGCAAGTACCAGGCTCGCATCAATCCCTGCCAGGCCAGTCAAGGCAAGCCACCTTCCAAAGAGATGCCACGGTACCACAGAGGGGGGTTTAACACACAGCCCAGGGGACACAAACCCTCTCGCCTCGCGCCTGTTGGCCGTCCAGCTAAAGCCTAGTGTGTAGAAGATGCGGCACCTTAACCAAAACAAAATCGGCAGGAAGTTCCAGCGACGGTGCAAGTACCAGTTTTTGCAGAGGCTCCCTCGCACTCCGCCAGACTCCCTCTCTCTCTCTCTCTCTGCCTGCGTTAACTGACACTTCCTGCGCCGTCACACACTTCCTCGCTGCGACGGAGTACAGCTCGTCATGGTAGAGAATAAAACCGACGGCTACGGTGACCCGAAACGCAACCCCCCCCCACCCCCCTCGTTATCGCGGGTCACCGCCCATCACCCTGATATCGCTCACACTGCCTCCCCCAGCCCGTCCGCCACACACCCACAGGTTTAATTCGCACCTCAGTACAGATGGCAGGGGAAATAGCAAATGCACCAGCGATAAATTACCCAAATTCGCCTGACTCTGGGATGGCTCCCACAGATTGCAAAACATGGCAAAAAAGGAGGTAGGCAGAAGGCAGGTAACTAGAGGCTGGTTAGCTTAACTTCCGTAGTCGGGAAAATGCTTGAATCCATCATCAAGGAAGAAATAGCGAGACACCTGGATACAAATTGTCCCACTGGTAAGAGGCAGCATTAAGGGCAAGTCATATTTGACTAAATTTGGTAGAATTCTTTGAGAACATTACGTGTGCACACAATGGGGGTCAAAGTTACAGAGTCTCTTGCACAGCGCTTGGCCCTACCCGGCTCTCTATATGTGGATGCTACGTGGGGTGGCACAGTGGTTAGCACTGCCGCCTCGCAGCACCAGGGACCTGGGTTCCATTCCCAGTGGGTCACTCTGTGTGGAGTTTGTATGTTCTCCCCTGCGTCTGCATGGGTTTCCTCCAGATGCTCCAGTTTTCCCCCTCAGTGCGAAAGATGTGCAGGTTAGGGTGGATTGGCCATGCTAAATTGTCCCTTAGTGTCCAAAGATGTGTAGGTTAGGGTGGATTGGCCGTGCTAAATTGTCCCTTAGTGTCCAAAGATGTGTAGGTTAGGGTGGATTGGCCGTGCTAAATTGTCCCTTAGTGTCCAAAGATGTGTAGGTTAGGGTGGATTGGCCGTGCTAAATTGTCCCTTAGTGTCCAAAGATGTGTAGGTTAGGGTGGATTGGCCGTGCTAAATTGTCCCTTAGTGTCCAAAGATGTGTAGGTTAGGGTGGATTGGCCGTGCTAAATTGTCCCTTAGTGTCCAAAGATGTGTAGGTTAGGGTGGATTGGCCCATTGCTAAATTGTCCCTTAGTGTCCAAAGATGTTAGGTTAGGGTGGATTGGCCGTGCTAAATTGTCCCTTAGTGTCCAAAGATGTGCAGGTTAGGGTGGATTGGCCGTGCTAAATTGTCCCTTAGTGTCCAAAGATGTGCAGGTTAGGGTGGATTGGCCAGTGCTAAATTGTCCCTTAGTGTCCAAAGATGTGTAGGTTAGGGTGGATTGGCCGTGCTAAATTGTCCCTTAGTGTCCCAAAGATGTGTAGGTTAGGGTGGATTGGCCGTGCTAAATTGTCCCTTAGTGTCCCAAAGATGTGTAGGTTAGGGTGGATTGGCCGTGCTAAATTGTCCCTTAGTGTCCCAAAGATGTGTAGGTTAGGGTGGATTGGCCGTGCTAAATTGTCCCTTAGTGTCCCAAAGATGTGTAGGTTAGGGTGGATTGGCCGTGCTAAATTGTCCCTTAGTGTCCCAAAGATGTGTAGGTTAGGGTGGATTGGCCGTGCTAAATTGTCCCTTAGTGTCCCAAAGATGTGTAGGTTAGGGTGGATTGGCCGTGCTAAATTGTCCCTTAGTGTCCAAAGATGTGTAGGTTAGGGTGGATTGGCCATGCTAAATTGTCCCTTAGTGTCCAAAGATGTGCAGGTTAGGGTGGATTGGCCAGTGCTAAATTGTCCCTTAGTGTCCAAGATGTGCAGGTTAGGGTGGATTGGCCGTGCTAAATTGTCCCTTAGTGTCCAAAGATGTGCAGGTTAGGGTGGATTGGCCGTGCAAATTGTCCCTTAGTGTCCAAAGATGTGCAGGTTAGGGTGGATTGGCCGTGCTAAATTGTCCCTAGTGTCCAAGATGGTGGTGTGTTAATTGTCCCTTAGTGTCCAAAGATGTGTAGGTTAGGGTGGATTGGCCATGCTAAATTGTCCCTTAGTGTCCAGAGATGTGCAGGTTAGGGTGGATTGGCCATGCTAAATTGTCTATTAGCGTGCGGGGTTACAGGGATGGGGCCTAGGTGGGATTGTGGTTGGTGTGGGCTTGATGGGTCGAACGGCCTCCTCCTGCACTGTAGGGTTTCTAGGAAAGGCGGGGAGCTCTGGTGGGAGCAATACTCGGAGGGTCAGCCAGGGATGTGGGGGGCAGTGGGGGGCGGGGGCGGGTGGGAGGTGTAGTGGCTCAAAGCAGAGCAGGCAGCTCAACGAGCAAGTGGGGAAGCTGGCGTTTGTTAGCCACCTTGGTGACGTCACCCCACAAGAAATGGAAAACCCACCTACTCTCTCTTCTCTCAATGCTGCGGTACACCAACAAGCAATGAAAAGACTAAAAATAGCATTCAGAAGAAAGGAACGGCTGAAGTAGAGAGACATCGGCTCACCAAGTGGGGCTTGTGTTAAGCAGACGCGTGAATACCTCAAGAGAGCAAGGGCGACAGTGCCAGTTATTTATAGCTGAGCCTTATGATGTGAGTTTAAGCAGGCCATCGGTACATAGTGGGACGGATCTCAAACAATGACAGAGAACAGGAAAGAGATAGAGAATCTGGTGGTGCAGTGGCAATAATCTCTCCCTCAATGTCATCAAAAAGGAAGGAGATTGAGATCGACTTCAGGAAACGTAGAGAAGAACATGCCCTGAATACATTAATGAGGACAACATAGAAAGGGTCAACAGCTTCAAGTTTTTAGGTGTCCAGATCACCAACAACCTGTCCTGGTCCCCCCATTGCTGACACTATAGTTAAGAAAGCCCCACCAACGGCTCTACTTTCTCAGAAGACTAAGGATATTTGGCATGTCCGCTACGACTCTCTCCAACTTTTACAGATGCCCCATAGAAAGCATTCTTTCTGGGTTGTATCACAGCTCGGTCTGGGCTCCTGCTCTGCCCCAAGACCCGCAAGGAAACTACAAAAGGTTGTGAATGTAGCCCAATCCCATCACACAAACCAGCCTCCCATCCATTGACTCTGTCTACACTTCCCGCTGCCTCGGGGAAAAGCAGCCGGCATCATCAAGGACCCCACACACCCCGGACATTCTCTCTTCCACCTTCTTCCATCGGGAAAAAGATACAAAAGTCTGAGGTCCCGTACCGACCGACTCAAGAACAGCTTCTTCCCTGCTGCTGTCAGACTTTTGAATGGACCCACCTCACATTAAATTGATCTCTCTCTACACCCCTCGCTGTGACTGTAACACTACATTCTCTGCACTCTCTCCTTTTCTTCCCTCCTCTGAACTTTATGAATGGTACATCTTGTACATCGCGCAAGAAACAACAGTTTTCGGTGTACCCTAATACATGTGACAACAATAAATCAAATCTACATACTGTATAAACAGTATACATTGTCCGTACAGCATGAAATAATATGGGGTGGGGGGGGTGTTGTAACAAAATGGTCATTTTGTGATGTGCTGTATACAAGAAGTCTGATAGCATGTTATACCCTGGTGTTATCATCACACAGACACACACACGTAGACACACACACAGGCACCAAAACAATGTGCATACAGAGGAGAAGGAAGAGGAAGTATCCAGAGTATAATTTATTTAGCACTAACCCCCCCCTCTCCCCATGGGCACTCATTTCTCCAGCCTTGGCGGGGGGGTGGGTGGGGAAGCAGAGGCCTCTCCAGACAGGGAATGGGAGGGGGTGGGGGGGGGCAACATTAGAAAGTGGGTCGACGTAGGCAATCCCCTCTGCTCCACCCACCCACTGGAGCGAGGTGGGTGGTAGATTGTTATCCTGTGCTCCCTGCACGCACGCAAGCGCCCCTGGCCACCAAGGTGCTGAGGGAAGGATCATTGCAAGCCAGGACTCAGCAAGACAGGGCGAAAAATACTAATAATAATGCATATTTGTCGAGTGATTCACTTCCCTGCACTCAGCCCACCCCCCCCTCAAAAAAAAACATCTGGAAACAATCCGCTGTGCGCAAGACTGCGATCCAAGAACCAAATTAAAACCAGCCTGTGTTTTCCATTCTCCTCTCACTGTCACTCTCCCCCCACCCACATATCACCCCCTCGTCCCACAACCTCAACCTTCTCTCCCCCTCACCCCGCCAAATCCAGCTGTGAACCGGTCACACGGGAAGGGTGGGATGCCCCCCACCCCCATCTACCCTGCGTACTGCTCTGAGAGAGGGGCAAGGGTCTGCGGCAGGAGACGGGGAACCCTTCCTTTGCCATCTTCACAGGGCAGATGGTGCTGGCAGCAGCCAAGTGAGGATATCCCTCAACCGGTATTCCGGACGTCCCCCAGGGCTGGGGGGAGAATGGGGGATGGGGACGGGGGATGGGAACGGGGGAGGGGGGTGGTCACAGGTTCGAATCCCACCCCGAGCAGCCGGTGGGAATTTAAATCCGATTAACACAACCCAGGATTGAGGGTGAGTCTCGGTAACAGCGACCGTGACAACATTCATCGATTGTCGCAGAAAAATAAACCCCTCTGGTTCACGAATGTCCCCTTCAGGGAAGGGAATCTGCCATCCTTACCTGGTCTGCTACGTGTTACTGCAGGCACCCCAAACACACACAGGCACACCCCTCCTGTGGGACCGAGTCTCACATTCTCCCCCCAACTCCCCCCGTGGGAGCGGGTCCCACATTCTCCCCCAACTCCTCCCCTCCATGGGAGCAAGTCCCACATTCTCCCCCAACTCCTCGGGGGAGCGAGTCCCACATTCTCCCCCCACAGGAGCGAGTCCATATCCCCCCTACTCCCTCCACAAGAGCGAGTCCCACATTCTCCCCCACTTCCCCATGAGAGTGAGTCCCACATTCTCCCCCCACTCCCTCCGTGGGAGCGGGTCCCACATTCTCCCCAACTCCTTCCCGCCATGGGAGCGAATCACATTCTCCCCCAACTCCTCCCGGGGGAACGATTCCCACATTCTCCCCCACAAGAGCGAATCCCACATTCCCCCCTACTCCCCCCACAGGAGCGAGTCCCACATTCTCCCCCACTCCCCCATGAGAGCAAGTCCCACATTCTCTCCCACTCCCCCACGGGAGCAAGTCCCACATTCTCCCCCATGGAAGCAAGTCCCACATTCTCCCCCACTCACCCAAGGGGGCAAGCCCTACAATCTCCCCCACTCACTGAGTGAATACGTTTCTCCTGAATTAAGGGTTAATTACACACACACTCCCACACACAAGTTTGCCGACAACACCACCGTCGTGGGTCGGATCTCAAACAATGACATGAGACAGTACAGGAATGAGATCGAGAATCTGGTGAACCGGTGCAGCAACAATAATCTTTCCCTCAATGTCAACAAAACAAAGGAGATTGTCATCGACTTCAGGAAGTGTAAAGGAGAACGTGCCCCTGTTTACATCAACGGAGACAAAGTAGAAAGGGTTGACAGCTTCAAGTTTTTAGGTGTCCAGATCACCAACAACCTGTCCTGGCCCTCCCAATGCCAACACAACAATTAAGGAAGCCCCACCAACGCCTCTACTTTCTCAGACTAAGGAAATTTGACATGTCCGCTACGACTCTCACCAACTTTTACAGATGCACCATAGAAAGCATTCTTTCTGGGTTGTATCACAGTTTGGTCTGGGTTCCTGCTCTGCCCAAGATTGCAAGGAACTACAAAAGGTTGTGAATGAAGCCCAATCCCATCACACAAACCAGCCTCCCATCCATTGGCTCTGTCTACACATCACGCTGCCTCGGGGAAAAGCAGCCGGCATTATCAAGGACCCCCCCACACGCACCCCGGACATTCTCTCTTCCACCTTCTTTCGCTGGGTAAAAGATACAAAAGTCTGAGGTCCCGCACCGACCGACTAAAGAACAGCTTCTTCCCTGCTGCTGTCAGACTTTTGAATGGACCTACCTCGCATTAAGTTGATCTTTCTCTACACCCCTCGCTGTGACTGTAACACTACATTGTCCACCTTCTCCTTTCCTTCTCTAAGGACAGTGGGCTTTGTCTGTATAGCGCGCAAGAAACAATACTTTTTCACTGTATCCCAATACACGCGACAAGAATAAATCAAATCTATGTACTCTATGAACGGTAAGCTTTGTCTGTATAGCACGCAAGAAACAATACCTTTCACTTTATTCCAATACACGTGACAATAATAAATCAAATTAAACACCTTCTCTACGTTGGCCCTGGATTGAGTTACATCCCCTCCATCTTTTCTGAAGGTTATAATCCCTCAGTTGAGGTATGATTCAGGTGGGAAACTACTGCACCTTCCCCAGTGCCTCAATAATCCTTTCACAAGATGGGTGAGTATTCACGCTAACTCCTGTAAATACCTGTGGAAACTGCCTTCAATTCTGTACCTCTGGGGGAGGTCACCTACGTCCCTGTGGGGTAGTTATTCAGCCAGCCACACTCCTCCTAATATATGTTTGTCTGACTAACATACTCCCATTGTCGGAACTGGCAAGTGATCCTACCCCGACAGGTTTTCCTGCTTTCCCACCTCCCCCCCTCGATAAACAGTTCCAACAACACTGCTAACCGTCTCCTCCCCCACCCCGTGTCCAATGCCACTCCCGGCGCACGCAAACTTTGCCCAGGCGCTCAAGTGGAACAGTCTGCAAAGAAACAAAGTCCACTCGATGATAGATTAGCCCTGCAAACTCCCTCGGCATGGAAGGCTTCCAAGGAGAGAAATCAAACAATCTTTGACACCTAGAATAGCACACGCAGTTTTGATCTCCTTTTCTGAGGAAGAATGAGGAAGAGAGATAGAGAGAGCGTGTGCGCGAGAGAGACAGAGAGAAAGGAGGAAAGATAGGGAGAATATTTGTGAGAGAGAGGATGTGTGAGAGAAGATAGAGAGAATGTGAGAGAGAGAGAAAATGGGTGTGCACGCATGAGAGGGGGAAAGATAGACTGAGTGTGTGAGTCAAAGAGAGGGAAAGATAGAAAGAATGTATGAGAGAGACAGTGTGTGAGAGAGAGAAGGGGAAGGATAGACAGAATGTATGTGCATGAGAGAGAGGGAAGAATAGAGTGAATGTGAGAGAGAAAGGAAGAGGAGAGGTAAAGATAGAATGAGAGAGAGAATAGAGGGGTGGGGGTCACAGTCTGAGGATTCAGGGTAGACCATTTCGGACGGAATCGAGGAGATATTTCTTCACCCGCTGAGCCTGTGGAATTCATTCCCGCAGGAAGGAGTTGAGGCCAAAACATTGAATGTGTTCGAGAGGCGGCTGGGTATAGCACTGGGGGTGAACGGGATCAAAGATTATGAGGAGAAAGCAGGATTAGACTTGAGTTGGATGATTAGCCGTGATCGTGATGGATGGGGGAGCAGCCTCAAAGGGCCGAATGCCCTCCCCCTGTTCCTATCTTCTACCTCACTGAGGTACAGGAGATGGCATGAGGGGCACGTATTCAAAAGCTTGTATGGCACAGCAGCCTCATACCGCCAGGGACCTGGGTTCGATTCCCGGCTCGGGTCACTGTTTGTGCGGAGTCTGCGCATTCTCCCCATGTCTGCGTGGGGTTTCCTCCGGGCGCTCCAGTTTCCTCCCACAGTCCGAAAGACGTGCAGGTTAGGGTGCATTGGCCATGCTAAATTCTCCCTCAGTGTAAACCCGAACAGGCAGCGAAGTGTTAAAAGTTTACTTGTGTGTTAATGAAGTTACTGTGAAAATCCCCTAGTCGTCACATTCTGGCGCCTGTTTGGGTACACGGAGGGAGAATTTAGCATGGCCAAGCACGTCTTTTGGATGAAAGACAAATGCAATGTTAGCATTCATATCGAGAGGGTTAGAATACAAGAGCAGGGATGGACTTCTGAGGCTGTATGAGGCTCTGGTCAGACCCCATTTGGAGAATTGGGAGCAGTTTGGGCCCCGTATCTAAGGAAGGATGTGCCGGCCTTGGAAAGGGTCCAGAGGAGGTTCACAAGAATGATCCCTGGAATGAAGAGCTTGAGGAACGGGTTGAGGACTCTGGGTCTGTACTCGTTGGAGTTTAGAAGGATGGGGGGGGGATCTTATTGAAACTTACAGGATACTGCGAGGCCCTGGATAGAGGGGACGGGGAGAGGATGTTTCCACTAGTAGGAAAAACTAGAACCAGAGAGGGCACAACCTCAGGCTAAAGGGACGATCCTTTAAAACAGAGGAATTTCTTCAGTGGGGAATCTGTGGGACTCTTTGCCGCAGAGGAGGCCGGGGTCACTGAGTGTCTTTAAGACAGAGATAGATCGGTTCCCGATTAATAAGAGGATCAGGGGTTACGGGGAAAAGGCAGGGCTACTAGGGGATTTTCACATTAACTTCACTACAATGTTAATGTAAGCCAACTTGTCACACCAATAAACAAACGTTAAACAGAAAGGAGCCACGTGGAATGGAAATTTTAACTCTCTCTGCCAAAGCTGCCAGTGCTGTTGTGTCTTTGCTGCATTTTGTGCTTTCATTTCTGCTAATTAATTTACAACCAATTAGCACATGTTCCCACATTACCAGTGAATACACATCAAATTGGCATCTTAACAATGCCAAATTGATTCAAGAACAGCTTCTTCCCTGCTGCCGTCAGACTTATGAATGGACCTACCCCGCATTAAGCTGATCTCTCTCTACACCCCTCGCTGTGACCGTAACACTACACTCTGCACCCTCTCCTTTCCTTCTCTATGAACGGTATGCTTTGTCTGTAAACCGCGCAAGAAACAAGACTTCTCACTATATCCCAATACGTGTGACAATAATAAATCAAATAATTGGCCGGAAAGCGTTTTGAGAAGAGCAGATGACCATAAAAAGAGTAATTAATTACTTGATATTCTTTTCAAGGGAATGAACTTTTTTTTTAAAATTCATTCACAGGGATGTAGGAGTGACCGGCCGGGTCCAGCCTTAATCACCCATCCCTAATTGCCCCTTGAAAAAGTGATGAGCAGCCACCTTGAACCCATCGCAGTCCCACGTGGGGTAGGTACACCCACAGCGCTGTTAGGGAGGGAGTTCCGGGATTGTTATTGGACATCAGTCAGTGCCCCATGTGTGGGGTAGGTACACCCACAGTGCTGTTAGGGAGGGAGTTCCAGGATTGTTATTGGACATCAGTCAGTCCCCGTGTGTGGGGTAGGTACACCCACAGTGCTGTTAGGGAGGGAGTTCCAGGATTGTTATTGGACATCAGTCAGTCCCCGTGTGTGGGGTAGGTACACCCACAGTGCTGTTAGGGAGGGAGTTCCGGGATTTTGATCCCAGCCACAGTGAAGGAACGGCCGATATATTTCCGAGTCGGGATGGTGAGTGGCTCGGAGGGGGGAGCTTGCAGGGGGTGGTGTTCCCCATGTGTCTGCTGCCTCTCCCCCTCCTTGTCCTTCTAGACGGTAGAGGTGGTGGGTTTGGAAGGTGCTGTTGAAGGAGCCTTGGTGAGTCGCTGCGGGGCATCTTGTAGATGGTACACACGGCTGTGTGGGTGGTGGAGGGAGTGAGTGTTTGTGGTTAGCGTGTCGATTGAGCGGGGCTGCTTTGTCCTGGATGGTGATGAACTTTGAGTTTTTTTGGAGTTGTGAAACATTTAGCCTCTGGCTTCTCTTAGAATAATAGAATCCCTAAAATGCGGGAGGAGGCCAGCTGGTCCATCGAGTCTGCACTAACTCTCGAGAGAGCGGCTAACCCAAGCTACCCCACTACCCCATATATTCACCCCAGTCATTTGCACCAACCTGCACATCTTTGGACACTAAGGGACAATTTAGCATGGCCAATACACCTAACCTGCACATCTTTGGACATTAAGGGGCAATTTAACACGGCCAATCCACCCTAACCTGCACATCTTTGGACACTAAGGGACAATTTAGCATGGCCAATCCACTCAACCGGCAATCTTTAGATAGTAAGGATAATTTAGCATGGCCAATACACTTAACCTGCACATCTTTGGACACTAAGGGACAATTTAGCATGGCCAATACACCTAACCTGCACATCTTTGGACACTAAGGGACAATTTAGCATGGCCAATCCACTCAACCGGCAATCTTTAGATAGTAAGGATAATTTAGCATGGCCAATCTACCAAGCCTGCATATCTTCACACAGTAAGGGTAACTTAACATAGCCAATTCACCTACCCTGTAGATCTCTGGGCTATGGAAGGAAGCCAAAGCACCCAGCAGAAACCCAGTCAGATACGGGACGGGTGGAACATGCAGACTCTGCACAGACAATGACCCGAGGCTGAGATGGAACTCAGGTCCTTGGTGCTGAGGCAGCAACTGTGCCACTCTCGTGCTGCACACGGGATCCCTGTTAGTGAGGGGGGCGTTCTGACAGGCAGGTCTGTGGCCTGAGCAAACCCCAAAGTGCGTTAATATTGCCAGTACAGTTGTCAGTGTGAGGGGAAGTCTGTGGAAGTTTATTCCAGCAACTGCAGATAAGGGAACGCTGGCTGAGACAGCGCCCCAGCTCCACTGAGACTTTTTTGCTTAAGCAGCGCTCTGGGCAGATGTTTCGCTTGTGCGTGTGTATTTTTAGCACGCCCTCAGAAACTGGACTCCATACAGACAGTGACCCGAGCTGGGAATCGAACTCGGGTCCCTGGCACTGAGAGGCAGCAGTGCCAACCCACTGGGTGCCTCGCACTGTGGGATCTTGCTCTCGTTGGCTGCCCTGTTTCCTACATTAGAGACTCCCATCCTACCCCCCCCACCACCGGCTGTTAACAACAGTAACGCCAAAGGTCATGTGTGTGGGTAGAGGGGGGTGCAGCCCTCCCTGAGCCTGTGGAGCCCAGCGAATTGAGGCCCCTGAGATGCCCCCCCTCCCCTCCAGAACCCCAGCAGGGGCGCCACCTTGTCATGTCCGCAAGTAGACTACACGGCCACTTCCAATCGAAAGGTGAAATCCGGACGTGCAAGAAAAATAACAGGCAACTTGGGAGCGGCACAGAAGGTTAGCACTGCTGCCTCACAGCGCTAGGGACCCAGGTTTCAATTCCCGGCTTGTCTGTGTGGAGTCTGCATGTTCTCCCTGTGTCTGCACGGGTTTCCTCAGGGTGCTCCGGTTTCCTCCCACAGTCCGAAAGATACGCAGGTTAGGGTACGTTAGCCATGCTAAATTGCCCCTCAGTGTGACCTGAATGGGCACTGGAATGTGGC
This sequence comes from Sphyrna mokarran, assembly GCA_024679065.1. NCBI lineage: Eukaryota > Metazoa > Chordata > Chondrichthyes > Carcharhiniformes > Carcharhinidae > Sphyrna > Sphyrna mokarran. The sequence goes on along the minus strand of JAGIQG010000042.1, from coordinate 3,247,372 downwards.
GACCTGGGGATTTTCATAGTAACTTCATTGCTGTGTTAACGTAAGCGGACTTGTGACACTAATAAAAAAAACTTAGTAACTTAAAATTCTCCCTCAGGGTACCCAAACAGGCGCTGGAACGTGGCAACTTCATCGCAGTGTTAATGCTAACCTACTTTGTCACACTAATAAATCAATTTAGAAATTTAAAATTCTCCCTCTCTGACCCTGAAGTGTGGTGATTAGAGGATTTTCACAGTAACTTCACTGCAGTATTAGCGAAAGCTTACTTGTGACACTGGTAAATAAACTTAGAAACTTAAAATTCTCCCTCACTGTCCCCGAAATGGAGTGTGGCAATTAGTGGATTTTCACAGTAACTTCATTGCAGTGTTAATGCCAACCTTCTTTGCCACACTAATAAATCAACGTAGAACCTTAAAATTCTCCCTTACTGTATCCGAACAGGAGTGTGTGGCGATTAGGGGATTTTCACAGTAACTTCATTGCAGCGTTAACGTAAGCCTTACTAATAAATAAACTTTAAATTTAAAATCTGCACGATGAGCTTTCGAATTGACGCAAACTCTCTTGCGCAAACTTGGAAACAGGGCTGGGCGAAAGAGAGAGAGAGAGAATAACTCCAACACAAACACACCCTAAAGTTCGGCGAGCTATTTCTTTTTCTGAACAGGGGGGGTTGCGGTTAAAAAAAAAGGATGCGGGGAGTGCGGTGGTTAAAGGGATTAAAAAGAAGTGGAAAAAGCCAGAGGAGGGGAGTGCAAACAACACACACACACGCAAACAAGCGTAACGCCAACCGACCTGATAATCCCCCATGTCAATGGCAACGCACAAGTGTGCGCAGGTACAGTTCGCACACAGGACTCCCTTTGCTCTAACCCCCGTCTCCTCGCAAGGAACAGATGCACAGGCATCATATGGCATCTGATCACGAGATCAGATCCCTCCCTCCCTCCCTCTGCAAATAAAACTCCTTTAAAGAAAAAAAAAACCATAACAATATGCTACACTTGGAACCGGGACAGGGTTCACCGCTGGTGACGATTAGCGAAATATTAAATTACAGCTCCTCGCCCCTGCAAGTCTGGCCAGAATTCCAGGCTGGAGATCTTCCATTGCTTTGCAAACGCACTGGCTCTCATCCAGCTCAGGAGGCGGGCAGTGGAGAGGGGAGGGGGGAGAAATTACTACTCTCCCACTGTCAACGTGGAAGAGAGTGCGGGTGGTGATTTTTGTCACAAGCGTACAAGGCTGAGAAACTTTGGAGCAGGGCTGGGGGGGGAAACTCTTGGTTTCTGATTCCACACCACCCCCCACCCCCACCACCTTTCCTCGAGAAAGGCCTCGCGTTATACCGCCTGAGATTTGCCTTATAAACAGCTCCACAGAGCAGGCGACAAGTCCAGGCTTACCTGGTGCAGCAGGAGAGCAAAGGCGGGGAAGGTCGGGGGGGTAGGAAGAGGGAGAGGGAGAAGGAGAACGGCTCAGATGCTAGGCAGGCGGTGACTCCGGGGAGGGGGGACTGCTACTCCGCTGCAAAAGCGAGAAGAATCAAACCCTCCTGCTGCAAAGTATCAGAACGGCTTTGAGTTCCCTGGCCGTTCAGCCCCACGGCCCCGTGCTAGCAGGGCCCAGGCACGTGAAAATATCCGTCCCGGCCCAGTCTTTGAGAACTAATTCCTTCCCTCGCAGGGACTGGGTCTGCCTCCACTCAAACCCTGTCCCAGCACTCCTGGGGGATCAAGGCAGTATACACTACTTTAGATTTTACTGAGTAATTTTATTAGTTAGCGTCACAAGTCAGCTCACATTAACGCCGCAATGAAGTTTCACCCTCACTTGCCTGGAATTAATGCCCAATTTCTTTCTCTCCCTCCTGAAAAAGCTTATTTTGCTTATTCATTATTGTCACAAGTAGGCTTACATTAACACTGCAATGAAGTTAGTGAAAATCCCCCTAGTTGCCTGTTTGGGCAGACTAAGGAAGAATTCAGCACGCTCAATCCACCCTAACCTACACATCTTTGGACAGTAAGGGACAATTTAGCACGGCCAATCCACCCTAACCTGCACATCTTTGGACAATAAGGGACAATTTAACATGGTCAATCCACCTAACCTGCACATCTTTGGACACTAAGGGGCAATTTAGCATGGCCAATCCACCCTAACCTACACATCTTTGGACACTAAGGGACAATTTAGCACGGCCAATCCACCTAACTCACATCTGGAACTAAGGGATACACGCAATCCACAACTCAATCTTTGGCATAAGGGCAATTTAGCAGGCCAATCCACCCTAACCCAATCTTTGGACATAAGGGACAATTTACAGGCCAATCCACCCTAACCTACACATCTTGGACACTAAGGGACAATTTAGCACGGCCAATCCACCCTAACCTGCACATCTTTGGAGACTAAGGGACAATTTAGCACGGCCAATCCACCTAACCTGCACATCTTTGGACACTAAGGGGCAATTTCACATGGCCAATCCACCCTAACCTGCACATCTGAAAATTTATTAGTGTCACAAGTTAGCTTACTTGTAACGAAGTTAGTGAGAAAATCCCCCCTAGTTTCCACACACCGGTGCCTGTTTGGTTACACTGAGGGAGAATTTAGCTCAGCCGATGCACCCTAACCAGCACGTCTTTTGGCCCAGAGCAGCTGGAGGAAACCCATGCATTCACAGGGAGAACGTGCAGTGACCCAATCGAATCTGGTCCCTGGCTCTGCACAGCAGCAGTGCTAACCACTGTGCCATCTCTCCTTCCTACAGAGTGGGGCCCAGAACAGTACACAATATTCCAAATGAAATCTAACAAGTGTCTTGTATATTAAGCACAGTGTTATTTATCAGTATCACAAGTTGGCTTACATTAACACTGCAATGAAGTTACTGTGAAAATCCCCTAGTCGCCACACTCTGGCGCCTGTCCAACTCGAATAATCTGTCTGCCTATTATTGCTATGAAAGTGGATGACATTTATCCACATTAAGCTGCATTTGCCACTCAGATGCCCACACTCTCAGCCTGACCAAATCACACTGCAGCATCTCTGCATCCTCCTCACAGCTCACCCTCCCACCCAAGTGAAGCAGATTTTAGTATGGTCCATACATCCCTGACCAGCCTCTCTTTCGGACTGTGGGAGGAAACCGGAGCATCTGGAGGAAACTCATGCAGACAGGTAATCCGAGCCAGGAATCGAACCTAGGTCTGTGGCCCTGTAAGGCAGTAGCACTAACCCATTGTGCAGCTCCATTAATAGGAGTACAAAGGTAAATAGGTCACTAACTCATCTACGATACAACTTGTTAGGCCACATCTGGAGCACTGTGTTCTGTTCAGGGTGGGAAGGGGACAACGACAGTAGGATGGCACAGTGGTACAGTATTGTGTTATTTTTATTCTTTTCCCCTGGGATTTTACAGAGTAGGGTTTGATTTGTTGAGTGACAGGAATACCAAGGTGACTGGTGGATCTTGGCTTAGACAGAAACCAAACTCAGATGGCTGTTTGGGGCTATTGTTAGGGACCCCCGCTTTCCCTGTCTGGATAAGGAGATCGGGCGTGTAGGGGCAGGAGGAGATTACAAACATTGGGAGGAAGGATAGGGGCTGGAGGAGGTTACAGAGATCGGGAGGGGGTGTAGGGCACTGGAGAAGGTTATAGGGATAGGAATGGGGTGTAGGGGCTGGAAGGAGTTACAGAAATAGGGAGGTGGTCTTGGGTTGGAGAAGGTTACAGAGATAGGGAGGGGGTTGTAAGGGGTTACAGGGATAAAGAGGGAGTGTAGGGGGTTACAGAGATAGGGAGGGGGCGTAGGGGGCTGGAGAAGGTATAGGGATGGGGGCGTAGAGGCTGGAGGGGGTAAGAGTGATGGAAGGAGGTCTTGGGTGGAGGTTACAGAGAAAGGGAGGGGGTGTAGGGGCTGGAGGAGGTTACAGAGATAGGGAGGGGGTTGTAATGGGTTACAGAGATAAAGGGGGGGTGTAGGGGTTACAGTGATGGAAGGTGGTCTTGGGTCGGAGAGGTTTACAGAGATTAGGAGGGGGTGTAGAGGCTGGAGGAGGTTACAGAGATAGGGAGGGGGTGTAGGGGGCTGGAGGAGGTTACAGAGATAGAGAAGGAATGAGAAGTTTAAAACGGAGGTATAGTGGGGACAGAAATTCAATGGAGTTCAGTGTGCAGAGGAGATAGTGAGCCAGCAGGTCTTGGTGCTGTTTATGCACAAGAAGCAAAAAAACCTTTCCTTATTTGACCCTGTGAACAATGGAATATTTAACACAATACAAGATGGTCAGTCACCCACTCAGGAGCATATTCCTCCATCTGATCCGATTTATTGTCACACGTATTGGGACACAGTGAAAAGTATTGTTTCTTGTGCACCATACAGACAAAGCATACTGCTCATAGAGAAGGAAAGGAAGGGGTGCAGAACGTAGTGTTACAGTCACAGCTAAGGTGTAGAGAAAGATCAACTCAATGTGAGGTAGGTCCATTCAAAAGTCTGACAGCAGCAGGGAAGAAGCTGTTCTTGAGTCGGTCGGTGCGGGACCTCAGACTTTTGTACCTTTTCTTCAATGGAAGAAGATGGAAGAGAGAATGTCCGGGGGGTTCCTAATTACGCTGACTGCTTTTCCCCCGAGGCAGCGGGAAGTGTAGACAGAGTCAATGGATGGGAGGCTGGTTTGTGTGATGGGATTGGGGCTACATTCACGACCCTTTTGTAGTTCCTTGTGGGTCTTGGGCAGAGCAGGAGCCCAGACCGAGCTGTGATACAGAACCAGAAAGAATGCTTTCTATGGGGCATCTGTAAAAGTTGGTGAGAGTCGTAGCGGACATGCCAAATTTCCTGAGTCTTCTGAGAAAGTAGAGGCATTAGTGGAGCTTTCTTAACTAACAGAACAGGTTGTTGATGTGGACACCTAAAAACTTGAAGCTCTCAACCCTTTCTACCCCCTCCCCCCACCCCCGTTGATGTCGACAGGGGCACGTTCTCCTTTACGCTTCCTGAAGTCGATGACAATCTCATTCTTTTTTGACATTGAGGGAGAGATTATTGTTGCCGCACCAGTTCGCCAGATTCTTGGTCTCATTCCTGTGCTCCGTCTCATTATTGTTTGAGATCCAACCTGCAACGATGGTGTCGTCAGCAAATTGAGTTGGAGGGACAGCGTGGAGGCATTGGTGGGGCTTTCTTAACTATAATGACTGTGTGGAGGAACCATAATCCATAACGAGAGACAATAATCTCTCCCTCAGTGGCAACAAAATAAAGAGGTTGACTTCAAAACGATCTTAGAGTAAAGGAACATAGCTCCTTGAAAATGGACAGATTGGTGAAGACATTCGGCATGCTTGGTTTCGTTGGTCAGAACACTGAATACAGGAGTTGGGACGTCTTGTTGAAGTTGTACAAGACATTGGTAAGGCCACACTTGGAATGCTGTGTACAGTTCTGGTCACCTTATTATAGAAAGGATATTATTAAATTGATCTTCAGGTAAGCGTGCTCAAGGCAGTCTTCAAGATACACGGCAGCGCTGAGCACAGACTGATAGTCAAGTTCCGCACACAAGGACGGTCTCAACCGGGATCTTGGGTTCACGTCACACTATCTGCAACCCCCGCAACTTGCCTGGGTTTGCAAAGTCTCACTAACTGTCTTGTCTGGAGACAATTCACATCTCTTTAACCTGTGCTTAACCCTCTCTCTGCTCACATTGTCTGTATCTGTAAAGACTCGCATTCCAACCATTATCTTGTAATTGAGTTTGTGTCTATATATACTCTGCTTGTGAACCCAACTCCCAGTCACCTGATGAAGGAATGGTGCTCCGAGAGCTCGTGTTACCAAATAAACCTGTTGGACTTTAATCTGGGGTTGAGAGACTCCTTACTTTGACAATAAAGAGTGCAGAAAAGATTTACCAGGATGCTATCGGGGGGTTTGCTGGTTTGAGTGTCCAGATAAACTGGGACATTTTACCCTGGAGTGTGGGAGGCTGAGGGGTGATCTTATAGAGATCTATAAAATGAGGAGCACAGATCAGCGAGATAGTCAATATCTTTTCCCCAAAGGTAGGGGAGCCTAAAACTAGAGGGGGTAGATTCAAAGCAAGAGGCTAGAGATACAAAAGGGTTCAGAGGGGCAACTGTTTCACACAGAGGGTGGAGAGTGTCTGGAACGAGCTGCCAGAGGCAGTAGTAGATGCAGGTACAGTTCTGTCTTTTAAAAAGGGTTTAGATAGTTACATGGGTAAGATGGGGATAAAGGGATATGGGCCAAATGCGGGCAATTGGGACCAGCTTAGTCATTTAATAAAAAGGGGCAGCATCGACAAGTTGGGCCGAAGGGCCTGTCTTCATGCTGTAAATCTCTACGACTCTGACCAAGAAATAAACTTTAAATCGACACTCGCCCCCGCGAGCGTGGCTGCACGGCGTAAGTGACGGATTATCAGGCGTTAAGAGGGGACAATCCCAGAGGATTATCCAAATCCTGTCCATCCACAAAAGCCTCTTTGCGTCCCGAGTCAAAGGCAGCACTTTCAGCACTGACGGAAAGGGGAAAAGAAGGGAACGCATCCAAGCAGGGAATCAAGCCAGCCCACGGAGAAACGGGCTGTCAGGGGTCTCCTGCGTATTACTGAGCCGGAAAGGGGGCAAAAACAGATTTACAAGGATGTTACTGGTTCTGGGAGGTTCGAATTCTAAGGAGAGGCTGGGACTCTTTTCCCCCTGAAGCGTAGAAGGATGTGGGGAATGAGCTTATAAAAGGTTTTCAGTCACAAGGACCTAGGAGTGCAGGTACATAATAGCGTCACTGGTGGACAGCAGGGTGGTGAAGGTGGCATTTGGCCCACTTGCCTGCATTGGTCAGTCACAGTATTGAATACAGGAGTTGGGATGACCTGTTGAAGTTGTACAAGACGTTGGTAGGGCCACACTTGGAATACTGTGTACAATTCTGGCCACCCTATTATAGAAAGGATATTATTAAACTAGAAAGAATGCAGAAGAGATTTACTAGGATGCTACCGGGACTTGATGGTTTGAGTTATAAGGAGAGGCTGGATAAACTGGAACTTTTTTCCTCTGGAGTGTAGGAGGCCTTGGGGTGATCTTGTAGAGGTCTATAAAATAACGAGGGGCACAGATCAGCGAGATAGTCAATATTTTTTTCTCCAAAGGTAGGGGAGTAGGTTTAAGATGAGAGGGGAGGGGGTCCAGAGGGGCTGTTTTTTCACACAGAGGGTGGTGAGTGTCTGGAACGAGCTGCCAGAGGCAGTAAGTAAAGGCGGGTACAATTTTGTCTATTAGGAAGCATTTGGACAGTTACGTGGGAACGATGGGTATAGAGGGATACATGGGCCAAATGTTGGCAATTGAGACTAGCTTAGGGTTAAAAAGAAGAAGCGGCGGTGTGGACAAATTGGGCTGAAGGGCCTGTTTCCATGCTGTAAACCTCAATGACGCTATGGTCAGCATGGAGGAGTGAGCTATAGGGTCTGTTTCCACCTGTATATCTCAATGACCTCAACTCTTTTCTGTTAACTGCGTGACTGAAGACCAAGACACTCCCAGCAGTCTGACAAAGAGGTACAACCATCTATTATTTGTGGTGCAGTGCAGAACCTGAACCCCTGCTGTTCCCCACAACAATTATAACTTGCGTTGAGAAGGTCTTTATCACGATGGCCTGATGCCTCTCCTTTCTCAGAAGATTTAAGGAAATTCATCCGCTACGACTCTCACCAACTTCTAAGATGCCCCATAGAAAGCATCCTTTCCGGATGTACCTCAGTTTGGTCTGGGCTCCTGCTCTGCCCAAGACCACAAGGAATTACAAAGATAGCTAATCCATCACGCAAACCAGCCTCCCATCCATCGTCTATCTACACTTCCCGCTGCCTCGGGAAAAGCAACCAGCATAATCACGCACCCCCCCCCCACACCACACAGCACCCCCCACACGCACCCGGGACATTCTCTCTTCCACCTTCTTCCGTCGGGAAAAAAGATACAAAAGTCTGAGGTCCCGTACCGACCGACTCAAGAACAGCTTCTTCCCTGCTGCTGTCAGACTTTTGAATGGACCCACCTCGCATTAAGTTGATCTCTCTCTACACCCCTCGCTGTGACTGTAACACTACATTCTGCACCCTCTCCTTTCCTTCTCTATGAATGGTATGCTTTGTACAGCACACAAGAAACAATACTTTTCTGTGTCCCAATACATGTGACAATAATAAATCAAATCCAAGCGTTTTACTGCCAAGAGGTGCTCCGTACTGAAGTGGGGTCACTGCCCTAATGTGGAAAATGAGCAGCCAACTTGTGCACAGCAAGACCTCACAAACAGCATGGTGTCAATCATGCGTGTTCCAATGATGCAGGGTTTTTAAGAAATCCATTCAGGGGTTTTCCAGATGTCGCTGCCGAGCCCAGCATCTATCAACTGCCCCTCGAGAAGGTGGTGGGTGAGCTGCCATCCTGAACCCTGTGTGTGGGGTAGGTACACCCACAGTGCTGTTAGGGAGGGAGTTCCAGGATTGTTATTGGACATCAGTCAGTCCCCGTGTGTGGTGTAGGTACACCCACAGTGCTGTTAGGGAGGGAGTTCCAGGATTGTTATTGGATGTCAGTCAGTCCCCGTGTGTGGTGTAGGTACACCCACAGTGCTATTAGGGAGGGAGTTCCAGGATTTTGACCCCAGCCACAGTGAAGGAACGGCCGATATATTTCCAAGTCAGGATGACGAGTGGCTCAAAGAGGGAACTTGCAAATGGTCTGTCTACTGCACCCCACCCCCTTGTCCTTCTAGATGGTAGAGGTGGTGGGTTTGGAAGGTGCTGTTGAAGGAGCGTTGGTTGCAAAGCATCTTGTAGATGGTACACACGGCTGTGTGGCTAATGGAGGGAGTGAGTGTTTTGCGGTTAGCGTGTCAATCGAGCCGGGCTGCTTTGTCCTTGATGGTGTCGAGCTTCGAGTGTTGTTGGAGAGACGCACTCATCCAGGCAAGTGGAGATTGTTGTTGGAGAGACGCACTCATCCAGGCAAGTGGAGATTGTTGTTGGAGAGACGCACTCATCCAGGCAAGTGGAGATTGTTGTTGGAGAGACGCACTCATCCAGGCAAGTGAAGAGTATTCCACCACACTCCTGACTTGTGTCCTTGTAGATGCTGGACAGGCTTTGAGTGGAGGAGTCAGGAGATGAGTTACTTTCCAGTTCCGTATGATTGAACTCTACTTCTCCATTAAGCACAGCAGCGAATGTGAGGGAGACCACATCAAGATAGGCTTGGCAATATCAATGCATAGTAAGAAGTCTCACAACACTAGGTTAAAGTCCAACCAGTTTAATCATGTTGAGAGATTTCTTACTGTATTTACCCCAGTCCAACGTCTCAACATCATGAATATCAATGCATTGCAGAGCTTTTCTTAATATCAGAAGTGATGTTCCTTAGTGTCCAAAGATGTGCAGGTTAGGATGGATTGGCCGTGCTAAATTGTCCCTTAGTGTCCAAAGATGTGTAGGTTAGGGTGGATTGGCCATGGTAGATGCATGGGGTTGTGGCAATAGAGCAGAGGGGAGGCCCTGGGTGGGACGCTATTTCGGAGAGTCAGTGCAAACCGGATGACTTTAACGATCTCCTCCTGCAGTGTGGGATTCTATTGTTCTAAAGGCGCTATGGAAACGCACACTGTTGTACAGCGCCACGATTGCGCTGGTATGTCCGTATCTCGTGCTGATGGCCTACAACGCATCGCTGCCTCCTAGCGCCAGGGACCTAGGTTCGATTCCCGGTTTGGGTCACTGTCTGTGTAGAATCTGCACATTCACCCCACGTCTGCGTGGGTTTCCTCCCACAGTCCGAAAGACACGCTGGTTAGGGTGCATTGGCCGTGCTAAATCCTCCCTCACTGTAACTCGAACAGGAATGTGCTGACTAGGGAATTGTCACAGTAACTTCACTGTAGTGTTAATATAAGCCCATTCACAACACCAATAAATAAATAAACTAAAATTAACAAACGCTGCTATTCAAACACAGTAACAAGTCTCACAGCACCAGGTTAAAGACCAACAGATTTATTTGGTAGCAGAAGCCACTGGCTTTCAGAGCGCTGCTCCTTTGTCAGGTAAGTGGAAGTTCTGTTCACAAACAAGGCATATAAAGACAAATTCAATTAACAAAAATTACAACCATTATTTGGTAAATTGAGTTTGTGTCTTTATATGCCCTGCTTAGGAACTACGCTTCCACTTACCTGACGAAGGGGCAGTGCCCCAAAAAGCTAGTGGATTTTGCGACCAAATAAACCTGTTGGACTTTAACCTGGTGGTGTGACACTTCTTACTGTGTTTACTCTGAGTCTGGCATCTCCATATCACGTTACTCAAATGCCCACGGAAGGAGGTGGGGGTCGAGGCCATAAAACAGCAGCTCCAGAATGCAACGACAAGGGGACAAAAATGCAAAGTAACTTCAGCACAAGGAGGGTCAGGTTAGGCTAGTTTTGGAGGGAGGGAGAATGGAGGGACATACACATGCACACACACCTCAAGTCTTCGGACATCTGAAGGTGCAGACAAACAAGGTCAAGGAGCAGTTCCACTTCAATCAGTGCCCGACTCAGTCTGTGTGAAATATTACCTCCAGCTGCCTATTCCCAGCTCAGCTCAGTGCATCAGCTGGCAACTCTGCAGACGGAGGCTGAGGGGAGGATGTGACGTGAGCTAATGCACCCAATAGACTGAATGACAAGACCATTACCAAGAATTAATTACCTGCAGCAAGAGCTCACTGACCTAATTCCAGCAACCACCAAACAAACCTGACCACACTTGCACAACCGACAGCCAGGCCAAACAACAGAGAGCTGACAACTTTTTATTCAACCTCTGAAGGTCATAGCCAGTGTCTCTCTCTCTCGCCTCGGAGCTGGTGGGTTCAAGGCCCCCCTCGAAACAGATCGATACCTCCCCTCACCTAGCCAGGGGCTGTGAGCACCACACTGAGGGAGGGTCAGCGCTGAGGGAGTGTGGCACAGGGGGAGCGTAACACTGTCAGAGGGCCAGCACTGAGGCAGTTTGTCCACCATCTATAAGGATACGTCAGGATGAAACAAACTCTACTTGCCTGGACAAGTGCAGTTCCAACAACACTCGAGAAGCTCGACACTGTCCAGGACAAAGCAGCCCCCCTCGATCGACACGCTAACCACAAACACTCACTCCCTCCACCACCCACACAGCCGTGTGTACCATCTACAAGATGCCCCGCAGCGAAGGTTCCTTCCACCACCTCTACCATCTAGAAGGACAAGGGAGGGGGAGAGGCAGACACATGGGGAACACCACCCCCTGCAAGTTCCCCCCTCCGAGCCACTCACCATCCCGACTCGGAAATATATCGGCCGTTCCTTCACTGTGGCTGGGGTCGGAATTCCAGAACTCCCTCCCTAACAGCGCTGTGGGTGTACCTACCCCACACACGGGGACTGACTGATGTCGAACAACAATCCTGGAACTCCCTCCCTAACAGCGCCGTGGATGTACCTACCCCACACACACAGGGGACTGACTGATGTCCAATAACAATCCCGGAACTCCCTCCCTAACAGCACTGTGGGTGTACCTACCCCACACACAGGGGAAAGACTGATGTCCAATAACAATCCTGGAACTCCCTCCTTAACAGCACTGTGGGTGAACCTACACCCCTATGGCGGGTTCAAGATGGCGCCCCATCCACTGTCTTCTCCAGGGGCAATTAGGGATGGGTTTTTAAATGCTGGACCCAGCTGGTGATGAGTAAAACTCCTCAGGCTGACAGTTGCTCACTCAGTGCCAGTGCGGAGGAGAGTCCTTCCTGAAGTCCTGGGCCCAATGCTTATCCATCAGACAAGGAGAAATAGTTGGATTGGCTGTCACCTTCCACTCCTTGGCGTTTGTTAAATGAAAAATTGGCTGCTGCCAATACGACAAACACTATCATTCCTTCCTTTCGTTGGGGACACGAGGGAGCTGGGACATACATCACTGTCGGCCTCACAGCATCACTTGGTATGGGGCAGCACAGTGAGTTAGCACTGCTGCCTCAGAGTACCAGGGTTCAATTCCCGGTTTGGGTCACTGTCTGTGTGGAGTCTGCATGTCCTCCCCATGTCTGTGTGGGGGATGCTCCAATTTCCTCCCACAGTCCCAAAAACATCCTGGTTAGCGTGCATTAGCCATGCTAAATTCTCCCTCTGTGTCCCCAAACAGTGCCAAAGTGTGGCGGCCAGGGGATTTTCACAGTTACTTCATTACGGTGTTAATGTAAGCCTTACTTGTAATTAATAATAAACTTGAGTTTCCACTCTGTGTGGGTTTCCTCCCACAATCCGAGAAATGTGCTGGTTAGCGTGGATTGGCTGTGCTAAATTCTGCCTCTGTGTACCCGAACAGGTGCCAGAGCGTGGCAACTGGGGGATTTTTACAGTCATTTCATCGCAGTGTTAGTGTCAGCGTACTTGCAACACGAATAAACTTTTAAAAAATACTTGAAGATGTAGAGGTTAGGGTGGATTGGCCACATTAAATTGCATCTTAGTATCGAAAGATGTGCAGGTTAGGGTGGATTGGCCATGCTAAATTGTCCCTTAGTGTCCAAAGATGTGCAGATTAGGTTGATTGGCCATGCTAAATTGTTCCTCAATGTACCCAAACAGGTGCCAGAATGTGGGATTTTCACAGTAACTTCATTACGGTGTTAATTGAACTTGCTTGTGATACGAATATCTAAACTTGAAATTTAATCCTGGCATCTGCCAACTAGCAGATCATTCTGAGTAACATTATTCCCCTTGCCTTGCAAGTCCCCAATCACCTGAAAATGGCTTTGGTACGTTTCCTCAACTCAAGTTATAACGCTTGCCCTCACTGACGCTCCCATACTCGAATACGACCTCTTCACATTCTTCCCGCATCCAGACTCCCTTTCCCTGACCCTGGCCCCCACCACAACTTGCCCCCCACAACCCCTTCCAATATCCCTTTCCCACCTCTAACTTGGCATCCATTTCCACCCTCGGCCTAGGGACAAGCTCAAAGGCATTCTCGGAAAGCCACGACAGGTCGGCACTCAAGGTATGTATCCTGGGAACTCACGGCTGACCCAGCTCCCCCACCCCGGTGCTGAGGCAAAGCTGGGCTGAAACTTAGACTCATGATGACTCCACAGAGATTTAAAGATCGACATAACCTCCCAGTGCAGCCAGATCAAACACCGGCAGATGACAGATTCTACTGAGTAACACTCTCCCCTTTCCAAGTGCTTAGCAACGCTTCCATTGCAGAAGCCACTGACCCACAAATGTTTTCACAATGATCTGCGACAGACACACACGTACACAAGTATCTAAACATTGCAGAGAACAGCAGACTGGGGACATGAGCACCTGTCCGCACATGGTTGAGCTGAGGTGAGCAGGGTGTTGTGACAAACGCCAGAAAAAGAGAGCATTCTTATAACACCCACACAAACGGAGTTATTCTGAGCGTTGAAAGATAAATAAAAGCTTTGTTGAGAGGTGGGAAATTCCAGTTAATATTTCACACAGCCTTAATGAGCCAGTCCGCAACGTGCAACAGGCACTGACAGCGCAGGGTTCTGGTGACACACCACGGTTAGACTGCTGTGAGCACCCCCAGAGACAGCGAGACAACAGGGTCACTTCAACAGCACCCTGCAGAACAGCAGAGATAGCACCCAAACAATGCAGAACAATCTTCATTGAATCGCGCTCGCACACCGTCTTGCGAAGGTACCCTCTCACACAGGCATGCACAACTTCAATATATTGTTATACATGCAATATATATATATACACACACACACTATCAGTGTAACTCATTGACACAACCCACTCCCTCTATATTACAGTGTATAAGCTAACAGTCTATATAAACTGTATCAGTATAACTCACTCACACAGCCCCCTCCCTCTCTCTCTATATTAGTGTATAAGCTCTCTAACAGTCTATATAAGGTATATAGACACTGTATATCAGTGTAACCCAATCACACAGCCCGCACTCTCTATATATTACAGTCTATAATCTCTCTAACAGTCTATATACAGTCTATATACACTGTGTATCAGTGTAACTCACTCACACAGCCCCCACTCTATAAGCTCTCTAACAGTCTACATACAGTATATATACACTGTATATCAGGGTAACCCACTCACACACCCGCCACTCTCTCTATATATTACAGCCTATAAGCTCTCTAACAGTCTATATACAGTATATATACACTGTATATCAGTGTAACTCACTCACACAGCCCCCACACTCTATATATTAGTGTATAAACGCTCTAACAATCTATACACAGTATACATACACTATCAGTATAACTCACTCACACAGCCCCCACCCTCTATATATCACACTCTATAATCTAACAGTCTATATACAGTATATATACACTGTATATCAGTGTAACTCACTCACACAGCCCCCACTCTCTATATATTACAGTCTATAAGCTCTCTAACAGTCTATATACAGTATATATACACTGTGTATCAGTGTAACTCACTCACACAGCCCCCACTCTCTATATATTACATCTATAATCTCTCTAACAGTCTATATACAGTATATATACACACTGTATATCAGTGTAACTCACTCACACAGCCCCCACTCTCTATATATTACAGTCTATAAGCTCTCTAACAGTCTATATACAGTATATATACACTGTATATCAGTGTAACTCACTCACACAGCCCCCACTCTCTATATATTACAGTCTATAATCTAACAGTCTATATACAGTATATATACACTGTATATCAGTGTAACTCACTCACACAGCCCCCACTCCCTATATATTACAGTCTATAATCTAACAGTCTATATACAGTATATATACACTGTGTATCAGTGTAACTCACTCACACAGCCCCCACTCTCTATATATTACATCTATAATCTCTCTAACAGTCTATATACAGTATATATACACTGTATATCAGTGTAACTCACTCACACAGCCCCCACTCTCTATATATTACAGTCTATAATCTCTCTAACAGTCTATATACAGTATATATACACTGTATATCAGTGTAACTCACTCACACAGCCCCCACTCTCTATATATTACAGTCTATAATCTAACAGTCTATATACAGTATATATACACTGTGTATCAGTGTAACTCACTCACACAGCCCCCACTCTCTATATATTACAGTCTATAATCTAACAGTCTATATACAGTATATATACACTGTATATCAGTGTAACTCACTCACACAGCCCCCACTCTCTATATATTACAGTCTATAATCTCTCTAACAGTCTATATACAGTATATATACACTGTATATCAGTGTAACTCACTCACACAGCCCCCACTCCCTATATATTACAGTCTATAATCTAACAGTCTATATACAGTATATATACACTGTGTATCAGTGTAACTCACTCACACAGCCCCCACTCTCTATATATTAATCTATAATCTCTCTAACAGTCTATATACAGTATATATACACACTGTATATCAGTGTAACTCACTCACACAGCCCCCACTCTCTATATATTACAGTCTATAAACCTCTCTAACAGTCTATATACAGTATATATACACTGTATATCAACCACCACACCCACCAAACAAACCCAACCAAACAAAATACACTCTATATCGTGTAACTCACTCACACAGCCCCACTCTCTATATATTACAGTCTATAATCTAACAGTCTATATCAGTATATATACACTGTGTATCAGTATAACTCACTCGCACAGCCCCACTCCCTATATTTACAGTCTATAATCATCTCTAACGTCTATATACAGTATATATACCTGTATATCAGTGTCTCACTCACACAGCCCCCACTCTCTATATATTACAGTCTATAATCTCTCTAACAGTCTATATACAGTATATATACACGTGTATCAGTGTAACTCACTCACACAGCCCCCACTCTCTATATATTACAGTCTATATCTCTCTAACAGTCTATATACAGTATATATACACTGTATATCAGTGTAACTCACTCACACAGCCCCCACTCCCTATATATTACAGTCTATAATCTCTCTAACAGTCTATATACAGTATATATACACTGTGTATCAGTGTAACTCACTCACACAGCCCCCACTCTCTATATATTATCTATACTCATCTAAACAGTCTATCTACAGTATATATACCCTGTATATCAAGTGTAACTCACCTCACACAAGCCCCACTCTCTATATATTACAGTCTATAATCTAACAGTCTTATACAGTATATATACACTGTGTATCAGTGTAACTCACTCACACAGCCCCCACTCCCTATATATTACACTCTATAACTCTCTAACGTCTATATACAGTATATATACACTGTGTATCAGTTAACTCACTCACACAGCCCCCACTCCCTATATATACAGTCTATAAGCTCCTAACAGTCATATACAGTATATATACACTGTATATCAGTGTAACCACTCACACAGCCACCAATCTCTATAAATATTAACACTCTATAATCTAACATCTATATACAGTATATATACAGTGTATCAGTGTAACTCACTCACAACAGCCCCCACTCTCTATAATTTACAGTCTATAATCTTAACAGTCTATATACAGTATATAACACGTTATCAGTGTAACTCACTCACAACAGCCCCACTCTTATATATTACAGTCTATACCTAACAGTCTATAACAAGTATATATACACTGTATATAATGTAACTCACTCACACCCCCCCACTCTCTATATTACATCTATAAAATCTAACAGTCTATATACAGTAATATACACTGTATATCAGTGTAACTCACTCACACAGCCCACCCACACTCTATATTTACATCTATAATCTAACAGTCTATATACAGTATATTACACTGTATTCAGTGTAACTCACCACACAGCCCCCACTCCCTATATATTACAGTCTATAATCTAACAGTCTATTCAGTATATTACACTGTATATCAGTGTAACTCCTCACACAGCCCCACTCTCTATATTTACAGTCTAAATCTAACGTCTATATACAGTATATATACACTGTATATCCTGTAACTCACTCACACAGCCCCCATCTCTATATATTACACTCTATACTCTCTAACAGTCTATATACAGTATATATACACTGTATATCAGTGTAACTCACTCACACAGCCCCCACTCTCTATATATTACAGTCTATAAGCTCTCTAACAGTCTATATACAGTATATATACACTGTATATCAGTGTAACTCACTCACACAGCCCCCACTCTCTATATATTACAGTCTATAACTCTCTAACAGTCTATATACAGTATATATACACTGTGTATCAGTGTAACTCACTCACACAGCCCCCACTCTCTATATATTAGTCTATAATCTAACAGTCTATATACAGTATATATACACTGTATATCAGTGTAACTCACTCACACAGCCGGCACTCTCTATATATTACACTCTATAATCTCTCTAACAGTCTATATACAGTATATATACACTGTATATCAGTGTAACTCACTCACACAGCCCCCACTCCCTATATATTACAGTCTATAATCTAACAGTCTATATACAGTATATATACACTGTATCAGTGTAACTCACTCACACAGCCCCCACTCTCTATATATTACAGTCTATAAGCTCTCTAACAGTCTATATACAGTATATATACAAGTGTATCAGTGTAACTCACTCACACAGCCCCCACTCTCTATATATTACAGTCTATAATATCTCTAACAGTTATATAAGTATATACACTGTATATCAGTGAACTCATCACACAGCCCCCACTCCAATATTACAGTCTATAAGCACTCTAACAGTCTATATACCATATATATACACTGTATATCAGTGTAACTCACTCACACAGCCCCACTCTCTATATATTAAGTCTATAAATCTCAACAGTCTAATACAGTATATATACACTGTGTATCAGTACACAAAACCAACACAAACAAAAACACACAAACCACCACACACCCCCACCAACACAAACCCACACAAACAAAAACACACAGTAACTCACTCACAAGCCCCCACTCTCTAATATTACAGTTATAACTCTCTGTCTATATACAGTATATAACACTGTGTATCAGTGTAACTCACCACACAGCCCCCATCTCATATATACAGTCTAAATCTCTAACAGTCTATATACAGTATATTATACACTGTGTATCAGTGTAACTCACTCACACAGCCCCACTCCTATATATTACAGTCTATAATCAACAGTCTATATACAGTATATATACACTGTATATCAGTGTAACTCACTCACACAGCCCCCACTCTCTATATATTACAGTCTATAATCTCTCTAACAGTCTATATACAGTATATATACACTGTGTATCAGTGTAACTCACTCACACAGCCCCCACTCTCTATATATTACAGTCTATAATCTAACAGTCTATATACAGTATATATACACTGTATATCAGTGTAACTCACTCACACAGCCCCCACTCCCTATATATTACAGTCTATAATCTCTCTAACAGTCTATATACAGTATATATACACTGTGTATCAGTGTAACTCACTCACACAGCCCCCACTCTCTATATATTACAGTCTATAACTCTCTAACAGTCTATATACAGTATATATACACTGTATATCAGTGTAACTCACTCACACAGCCCCCACTCCCTATATATTACAGTCTATAATCTCTCTAACAGTCTATATACAGTATATATACACTGTATATCAGTGTAACTCACTCACACAGCCCCACTCTCTATATATTACAGTCTATAATCTAACAGTCTATATACAGTATATATACACTGTGTATCAGTGTAACTCACTCACACAGCTCCCACTCCCTATATATTACAGTCTATAAGCTCTCTAACAGTCTATATACAGTATATATACACTGTGTATCAGTGTAACTCACTCACACAGCCCCTACTCTCTATATATTAATCTATACTCATCTAAACGAGTCTATCTACAGTTATATATACCCTGTATATCAAGTGTAACTCACCTCACACAAGCCCCACTCTCTATAATATTACAGTCTATAATCTAACAGTCTTATCCAGTATCTATACCACTGTATATCACAGTGTAACTCACTCACACAGCCCCCACTCTCTATATATTACACTCTATAATCTTCTCTAACGTCCTATATACAGTATATATACACTGTGTATCAGTTTAACTCCACTCACACAGCCCCTACTCTCTATATTTACAGTCTATAAGCTCCTAACCGTTGATATACAGTATCTATACACTGTGTATCAGTGTAACGCACTCACACAGCCCCCCACTCTCTATATATTAGTCTATCATCTAACAGTCCTATATAAGTATATATACACTGATATCAGTGTAACTCACATCACACCGCCCAGCCGGCACTCTCCTATATATTACACTCTATAATCTCTCTAACGTCTATATACAGTATATCGACCCTGTATATCAGTGTAACTCACTCACACAGCCCCCAACTCCTATTATTACAGTCTGATAATCTAAAACAGTCTATAGTACATATATATACACTGTAATCAGTGTAACTCACTCCACAGCGCTCCCCGACTACTCTATATATTAACAGTCTATAAGCTCCGTCTAACATCTATATACAGTATATATACAGTGTATCAGTGTAACTCACTCACACGCCCCACTCTCTATATAGTACAAGTCTATAATATCTCTAACAGTCTATATACAAGTATATATACACTGTGTATCAGGTAACTCACTCACCAGGGCCCGCCCACATCCGTTATTACAGTCTATAATCTCTCTAACAGTCCTATAATCACGATATAGACACTGTGTAATCCGTGTACTCACTCACACAGCCCCCACTCTCTATACTATTACAGTCTCTAAGCTCTCTAACAGTCTATATACAGTATATAACACGTGTCTCAGTGTAACTTCACTCACACCAGCCCCCACTCTCTATATATTACAGTCGTAATAGCTCTAACAGTCTATATACAGTAATGGATACACAAACTATATAATCCGTGTACACTCACTCACAAGGCCCCCGCCCTAGTATTACAGTCTATAAGCCTCTAAGCAGTCTATATACGTATATATACACTGTGTATCAAGTGTACTCACATCCAAACAGCCCCCACTCTCTATATATAACCGTTCTATAACTCACTCTGTGCTATATACAGTATATAATACACTGTGTATTCATGTAACTCAACTCACACATCCCCCCACTCTCTGTATATTACAGTCTATATCTCTCTAACAGTCTATATACAGTATTATACACTGTATATCAGTGTAACTCACTCACACAGCCCCGGGGAGGAAGTGGCAACAAAAAAAAGGAAGTACCCACTCTCTATATCTTACAGTCTATAATCTAACAGTCTATAATACAGTCTATTACACTGTATTCAGTGTAACCTCCACCACACAGCCCCCAACTCCCTATATATTACAGTCTATAAGCTCTCTAACAGTCTATTCAGTATATTACACTGTGTATCAGTGTAACTCCTCACACAGGGCCCCACTCTCTATATTTACAGTCCTAGAATTCTAACGTCTATATACAGTATATATACAACTGTATATCCTGTAACTCACTCACACAGCCCACATCTCTATAACTATTACACTCTATATCCTCTCTGAACAGTCTATATCAGTATATATACAGCTGGTTGTATCAGTGTACTCACTCACACCGCCCCACTCTTATATATTACAGTCTATACTCTCTCTAACAGTCTATATACAGTATATATACACCTGGGTATCGTGTAACTCACATCACACAGCCCTACGCTCTATATATACAGTCTATAAGCTCCTAACAGTCTATATACAGTATTATTAGAACCGGTGTATCAGTGTAACTCACGCACACAGCCCCCACTCTCTTATTATTATCTATAATCTACAGTCCCTATATAAATTATATCTACACTGTATTCAGTGTAACTCCTCACAAGCCGGCACTCATCTATATATTACACTCTATAATCTCTCGAACAGTCTATATACGTATATATACACTGTATATCAGTGTAACTCACTCACACACCACAGCCCCCACTCCCTATATATTAAAAAAAAACAGTCTAGAATCTAACATCCTAATTACAGTATAGATACACTGTATCAGTATACCTCCTCGCACACAGCCCCCATCTCCCTATATATTAGTCTATAATCTCTCTAACAGTCTATATACAGTACATAATACACTGTATACAGTGTAACTCACTCACCAGGCCCCCACTCTCTTTATTACAGTCTATAAAGCTCTCTAACAGTCTATATCAGTATTATAACTGTATATCGTGAACTCACTCACACAGCCCCACATCTCATATATTAGTCCCTTAATACTGTAACGTCTATATACATATATATACACTGTGTATCGTTGTAACTCACTCCCAAGCCCGGCCCCCACTCTTCTATATATTTACAGTCGTAGAAGCTCCTAACGTCTATGATACAGTATATATACAGTGTATCAAGTGTTAACTCACTCACCACAGCCCCCACTCTCTATATAATTACAGTCTATAATATCTCTAACAGTCTATAGCCAGTATATATCACTGTGTATCATTGTAACTCACTTCACACGCCCCACTCCGTATTAACATTAGTTCATAAGGCTCTCTAACAGTTCTATATACACTATATATACAACTGTGTATCCAGTGTAACCACCTCACACGAGCCCTCCAACTCCTATATATTAAACCAGTCTATAAGCTCTCTAACGTCTATATCAGTATAGATACACTTGGTTGTATCAGTGTAAACTACTCACTCCACAGCCCCCACTCTCTATATATTACTGTCTTAATACTCTAACAGTCTAATATACAGTAGATATACACTGTATTCAGTGTAACTCACTCACACAGCCCCCACTCCCTATGTATTCAGTCCTATAAGCTCTCTAACGTCTATATACGTTATATATACACTTGTATCAGTGTACTCACTCACAACCGCCCCCACGCTCTATATAGGAACAGTCTATAACTCTCCTGTCTATATACATATATATACACGTGTTATCAGTGTAACTCACTCCCACAGCCCCCACTCTCTATATATTACGTCCTAGAAATCTCTCTAACAGTCCTTATACGTATAGTATAGCCACTGTATATCCGTGTAACTCACTCACACAGCCCCAACTCTCTATATATTTACGTCTATAATCTAACATTCTATATCAGTATATATAACACTGTATATCAGTGTACTCACTCACGACAGAGCCCCCACTATCCCTATCTATTACAAGTCTATAAGCTCTCTAACGAGTCTATATACAGTATTTACACTGTGTATCAGTGTAACTCGCTCACACAGCCCCCACTCTCTATTATTACAGTCTATAAGCTCTCTTTCTGATAGACAGTATATACACTGTTTATCAGTGTGCTCACTCACACAGCCCCCATCCCTCTATATCTTCCAGTCTATAATCTCTCTAACAGTCTTATATACAGTATATATACACTGTGATCAGTGTAACTCACTCACAACAGCCCCCTCTCTATATATTACAGTCTATAATCTCTCTAACAGTCTATATACAGTATTATACAACGTATATCAGTGTATCACTCACACAGCCCCCACTCTCTTATATTACAGTCTATAACCTACAGTCTATATACAGTAAATATACACTGTATATCAGTGTAAACTCAAATCACACAGCCCGCACTCTATATATTACACTCTATAATTCCTAACAGTCTACTAACAGTATATATACACTGTGCTAATCATATACTCACTCGCACAGCCCCCCTCCCCATATATTACAGTCTATAATCTCTCCTAACAGTCTATATACAGTATATATACACTTATATCATTGTAACTCAACTCACACAGCCCCACTCTCTATACATACAGTCTATAACACACAAAAAACACACAAACCACCAACACCCCCCCACCCAAAACACCAAACCTCTAACAGTCTATATACAGTATATATACACTGTATATCAGTGTAACTCACTCACACAGCCCCCACTCCCTATATATTACAGTCTATAATCTCTCTAACAGTCTATATACAGTATATATACACTGTATCAGTGTAACTCACTCACACAGCCCCACTCTCTATATATTACAGTCTATAATCTAACAGTCTATATACATATATAACACTGTGTATCAGTGTAACTCACTCACACAGCCCCCACTCCCTATATATTACAGTCTATAAGCTCTATAACAGTCTATATACAGTATATATACACTGTATATCAGTGTAACTCACTCCACACAGCCCCACTCTCTATATATTACAGTCTATAATCTCTCTAACAGTCTATATACAGTATATATACACTGTGTATCAGTGTAACTCACTCACACAGCCCCACTCTCTATATATACAGTCTATAAATCCTAACAGTCTATATACAGTATTATTACAACCGTGTATCAGTGTAACTCACGCACACAGCCCCCACTCTCTATTATTATCTATAATCTACAGTCTATATAAATATATATACACTGTATTCAGTGTAACTCCTCACAAGCCGGCACTCTCTATATATTACACTCTATAATCTCTCGAACAGTCTATATACGTATATATACACTGTATATCAGTGTAACTCACTCACACACAGCCCCCACTCCCTATATATTAACAGTCTAACTAACACCTAAATACAGTATAATACACTATATCAGTATAACTCCTCACACAGCCCCCACCCCTATATATTAGTCTATAACTCTCTAACAGTCTATATACAGTATATATACACTGTATACAGTGTAACTCACTCACCAAGCCCCCACTCTCTATATATTACAGTCTATAAGCTCTCTAACAGTCTATATCAGTACAAACATATATAACACTGGTATCGGTTAACTCACTCCAACAGCCCCCACTCTCTATATAACAGTCTATAACTCTAACGTCTAATACAGTATATATACAGTGTATCAGTGTAACTCACTCACCACAGCCCCCACTCTCTATATATTACACTCTATAATATCTCTAACAGTCTATATACAGTATATATACACTGTATATCAGTGTAACTCACTCACACAGCCCCACTCCCTATATATTAGTCTATAATCTAACAGTCTATATACAGTATATATACACTGTATCAGTGTAACCACTCACACAGCCCCCACTCTCTATATATTACAGTCTATAAGCTCTCTAACAGTCTATATACAGTATATATACACTGTGTATCAGTGTAACTCACTCACACAGCCCCCACTCTCTATATATTACAGTCTATAATACTCTAACAGTCTATATACAGTATATATACACTGTATATCAGTGTAACTCACTCACACAGCCCCCACTCTCTATATATTACAGTCTATAATCTCTCTAACAGTCTATATACAGTATATATACACTGTATATCAGTGTACTCACCACAACAGCCCCCACTCTCTATATATTACAGTCTATAACTCTCCAGTCTATATACATATATATACACGTGTTATCAGTGTAACTCACTCACACAGCCCCCACTCTCTATATATTACGTCTATAATCTCTCTAACAGTCCTTATACAGTATATTATACCACTGTATATCAGTGTAACTCACTCACACAGCCCCAACTCCCTATATATTACAGTCTATAATCTAACAGTCTATATACAGTATATATACACTGTATATCAGTGTAACTCACTCACACACAGCCCCCACTCCCTATATATTACAGTCTATAACCTCTAACAGTCTATATACAGTATATATACACTGTGTATCAGTGTAACTCACTCACACAGCCCCCACTCTCTATATATTACAGTCTATAAGCTCTCTGTCTATATACAGTATATATACACTGTATATCAGTGTAACTCACTCACACAGCCCCCACTCTCTATATATTACAGTCTATAATCTCTCTAACAGTCTATATACAGTATATATACACTGTATATCAGTGTAACTCACTCACACAGCCCCCACTCTCTATATATTACAGTCTATAATCTAACAGTCTATATACAGTATATATACACTGTATATCAGTGTAACTCACTCACACAGCCCCCACTCTCTATATATTACAGTCTATAACTCTCTAACAGTCTATATACAGTATATATACACTGTGTATCAGTGTAACTCACTCACACAGCCCCCACTCTCTATATATTACAGTCTATAATCTCTCTAACAGTCTATATACAGTATATATACACACTGTATATCAGTGTAACTCACTCACACAGCCCCCACTCTCTATATATTACAGTCTATAATCTCTCTAACAGTCTATATACAGTATATATACACTGTATATCAGTGTAACTCACTCACACAGCCCCCACTCTCTATATATTACAGTCTATAATCTAACAGTCTATATACAGTATATATACACTGTATATCAGTGTAACTCACTCACACAGCTGCACCTCCTCTCCCTCTTTGGCTCTGACCCATGACCCTGGCAACGGGAGCAAGGGGGGCGGAGTCAGTCCTCCCCCCTCTCTGAGCCTGCGTGCTTTCCCGCCCCACTAACGTCACTTCCTGCCGGGGAAGGCCGGCATCTGCTGAACGCGCCTGCGCGGCCCCGTCGCTGGAACGGTGCCTTCCGGCCCCCGAGGGGCGTGTCGTCCTCCGGCAATCGCCCCGCCCCCTTCACTTCACGGGCACCTTACCTGATTGGCCATCTTCATCGTGCCCTCGGCCCCCTTCCCGCTGACGTCCCGTTCGGGGCGGTGCCCTAACGACTGTCAGTCACGCAAGCGTGGGGCACGCCCACCGTGGGGGACGGACCGCCCGGGGTGCCGCCCCCTAAGACGTCATCAATAGGCGTTGCCCAGCGCCTGTCAATCATAATGATCGCCCCCGCCCCCTCACGCTCAACCGTCGTTTGGCGGTCGGGATGAGTCAGTCAATCTCGTCATATAGAGGGCGGGGCAGGCCGCTGTCAGTCACCATCGCACGCCCCGCCCCCCGCATACGTCATGTAGTGGGCGGGGATAAGCGCCTGTCAGCACATCTCTGGACACTAAGGGGCAATTTAGCACGGCCAATCCACCCTAACCTACACATCTTTGGACACTAAGGGACAATTTAGCACGGCCAATCCACCCTAACCTACACATCTTTGGACACTAAGGGACAATTTAGCACGGCCAATCCACCCTAACCTACACATCTTTGGACACTAAGGGACAATTTAGCACGGCCAATCCACCCTAACCTACACATCTTTGGACACTAAGGGACAATTTAGCACGGCCAATCCACCCTAACCTGCACATCTTTGGACACTAAGGGACAATTTAGCACGGCCAATCCACCCTAACCTACACATCTTTGGACACTAAGGGACAATTTAGCACGGCCAATCCACCCTAACCTACACATCTTTGGACACTAAGGGACAATTTAGCATGGCCAATCCACCCAACCTACACATCTTTGGACACTAAGGGACAATTTAGCATGGCCAATCCACCCTAACCTGCACATCTTTGGACACTAAGGGACAATTTAGCACGGCCAATCCACCTAACATACACATCTTTGGACACTAAG